>CALSCE010010661.1:3289230-3339889 GCA_943593645.1 Bovichtus variegatus
CTGCCTGTCTACCTGCTCGCACTCTGCCTGTCTACCTGCTCACACTCGCACTTGGCCCCTGCAATCACTGTGCGTCTACGGACTTTTCCAGAAGCTGCTAGCTTGAAAGCTTTGAGTACTTTTGGAGATGCTAGCTACTTTAGTTGGAAAAGGGTTTGGAACACTGGGCTGGGTTTTTTCTGTCTGATCATTTAAAAATCTATCGTATGCTTGCTAGCGTCTCAAGATTCGCCACGCTGGTTTAATGTGTTCATCACTTCAGTGTTGCAGCTGGTAAAGGAGTACTTTATGTTCTTAGTATAAATAGGCCTACTGCCGGGTAGCTTGTGAGTTTCACCAAGGTATCAATAAAGTTTTATCTAAAATATAATAATACATGATAAATTATTTGTCGAATATATACGTATATACATTAGTTGTATTATTAATCTGAATATGAATCCTCAAAGTTATTAAATAAATGTAGTGGAGTAGAAGTATAACGTAGCAAGGAGAATTACTTCGAAATTGTAAAAGTACAATACTAGTAAACATACTTAGTTACCGTCCACCACTGGCTGCAACCACGGTGAAACGACTTGGGAGAAATAAAAAAATTTAAAAGACATCATTCAAAGTGGTAAGCAGGCTTACTCTCACATCTTATATCCGTAGTAAAGTAACGCAAAGCAATGCATACAGACTGGGGAACTCTCAGTGCACCACTCCCAACATACTGCTCAAGAAGCTGGCACAGATAAATCGGTCCCGGACACTCTTGCCCTCTTAAGAGACACTATTAAGATCCGCGCACTGGGCTTTAAATGGTCAGTAGGAGGTGCTTTTACACGCGTTGATCTGTTACCTGCTCCGAAACCGGTTTGAGGCGCAGCGTAAATTACCATGGCGATGTAACCCGGTAATCAGTGAACCCCCATTGGAACCCTGAAAAATTAGGCTTAAACCTGAAGTTACTTTGCGTATCCCAAATCCTGCTTTATAGTACAGGTCTCTGATCTCAGACATCAGTGCTTTACATAACTTCTGAGGTATGTTTTTTTTTTTCTGTTTACAGTTTGAAGAGGTAGACAGGATGTGTCATTTATGTAGAAGATAGTTCCTGTATACATGCGCTGTATGATTCCTCCACATTCAGCATCTGAGCCTCCGTCACCTCTGACTGACCTCAGCCGTGGAAAATACAGCCACTTTAGTTTGTGGCTGCCTGTAATGTTTGAGTTACAACTCTCTGCTACATTTAGCTTATGTGTGTGTGTGTGTGTGTGTGTGTGTGTGAGAGAGACAACTGGGTCTGATATACATTATGTTGACATGTGCGCTGTGAGAAAGTGATGGGATTAAAACGGTTGCATTACACCTTTAGTCTTATGCTCACCACTCTCTGTATGTGACAGTTCATTAAAAAAACGGACACTTATTTGTTTACATATTGACCTTTTTTGGAAATACTTGATTGACAGCTCCTTAACAACAAAAAGCTGTTAGAATTTCATTTGATTGTAGTGCTTATTCCCATATAATTTTGACATCACAAACCAACTCTGGGGCTAATCCAGCCTTTTTTTTGTTTAGATCCAAATAATATATCTGTATTTGCCTTTTGCCTTCTGTCTGCTCTGTTCTTTCAGTAACTAACAGATTTCAATAGTCTATTGTTGTTTCTTCTGTTCACATTACTCAACATAGCAGCAGATCTATCATCAGTCTTCAAGCAGCTAAACCAAATCAATCACAGCCTTGCGACAGTCTTAACACAGTCTCTAACCCTCATTACAAATCATTCCTCACCTGACACTCAAATAAAAAAAATCCACTGATTAAAAAAAAAGATACCAGAGTGATAAGAGGTAGTGCAATGTAATGTACTGATAAGAGTTGGGCCAAAAGGGGTGTTTCAGAGGAACCTAAATCATAAAGGTCTGTGTAATTGTCTGCTGTCAGTAGTTTTAAGAAAAGCCTTATTTTATTTTTATTTTACATTTTGCTGTTTCACTGGACTGAACTATATGTTAACATACATCATAAAGACATCATTTTGCAAACCAAACTTGTTTAGGACATTGATTCACGCAAACATTTTTAGATATAAAAAGACTCAACATGTGATATGCATTTCATCCTATATCCTGCCTCCTGTTCCCAGGAGCAGACATCAACATGATGAAATATTGTTGTCATCTGCTCCTTCTTCCCTTCTTGATTCCTTTAATAATTGATTGTCATAGAGAAAACAAACAGAAACAGCAAGAAATACATTGTCAAAAAAAACTTTAAAAAATAAAAAAAATCAGTGCAGTATATGATACTGAGAAAACCTTCAGTATAATATGAGTGTTTGATTCTTACAACATCAGGGCAGACAGGTAGGTTTCTCTTGTTGTGTTTCTTTTTTCGTGGAGAGGATTGTTTAAGTGACATGTCCCCACACTCATGGTAAGTGATTTCTTCCATGACAGTCTCACTATCAGAGCAGTGGAATCAACAAACAGCTTTATCTCTGTATGGCCAAGCTACCTTTCACTCTCTTTCTAGCAAAACCAGATTTCCCCTCTCTGGCTGCTGCTGTGTTTATCCTCACACGGTGTTGACAGACACTTTCACTCTCTAGTTGATCCTTGAACAAACCCTCACTCCCTGACCAGCCTAGATTCCAGATTTTTGAGATTTCTACCACATCACTTTGTTTAAGCCCCCATGGCTCATATATGACGTGACAACATTTTAATTGTGCAAACAAGTAAACAACGTAACTGCAATTCTGAAAGGCATAAATCATTTTTAAAAGATCCTCCGAGGCACAGCCATTCAAAACATCATTCACTTGACTGAACTAAATATGAAGAGGGGAGTAAGCTACATATGAACCTAAATATAAAGAATGAAGATGATGAAGAGAGGGTAAAGAGTGCGAGAGAGAGAGGACCTCAGGTCACTGCGTCTCCTCTGTCCATCTCACGACCTGAGGTGGATGTGTTGTAAAGTCTTCTCGCCACAGGGAGAAAGGACTTCCTGTGGCGCTCTGTGGTGCATCCTGGTGGTGTAAGTCTGTTGCTGAAGGTCCTGTATGAGGACAGCACATGGTGGAGAGGGTGAGAGTCATTGTCCGTGATGCTCCGCAGCTTGCACAGCATCCTCCTCTGACACCACCACCAACGTATCAAGCTCCACCCCCAGTACAGAACCCGCCTTCCTGATGATCTTGTTGATTCTGTTGGTGTCGACTGACCTCGACCTGCTGCCCCAGAACACGACCGCAAAGAATATAACACTGGCTACCACAGACTGGTAGAACATCCGCAGCATGTAGGGATCATGGATATAAGGTTGACAAGCCCTTGAGCCAGCTTGAGTCGGTGCAACTGTTCTTCTCCGTCTGTACTGAGGCAGGCTGCCGCTACACTGACTCACTATCACCTGTAGAGGAACAAGTGGTATTACAAGACTGGAGCGCAGCTAGCTGTTAGCATGCTAACTTCAGTAGATATCTCTGCAACACAACACATAGACATCTAAATTCTGGCATATCTTACACATTTCACATTTAAGTACTAGAGATAGACTAAATAGAATTACTAAGTAAAATAGAATATGTTTTATTATTATAGTGTAAAGTTCTAATGGTAACTGGCACTCAGTGAGAACAGCCTGCCAAAGAATGAGTGTGCTGAGCCGCAGTGCAGGACAAGTGCAGAAGACGACTCTTCAAATAAGACACCACTTTGTGTTGGAGCCCGGTGACAACACCAAGCAGCGAGAGGAACTTAAAATGTGTTAAAGTACAACACAGTGCAGTGCAAAATGCCACACAGAAAGTGTGTTTTGCTGCACCAGTACTCTGGGACGTTTAGTATTAAACTGCATCTCCTGTTACCACCAGTATATATACAGTGGTGTGTTGCCAAATCAACCAGGACTGAATTCTTAATGATTGCAACTTAAAACTCACAATAAAATAAGTAAAGTCTGGAGAAGCTACGGAGCTTGTCCAGTACTCTTAACAAGCATCAGCCTGCAAACCTCTGTTCAGCCCCCTCCAGCTATCTGTGGTCACCTATTTCAATTGTTTCAGTCACTCAATGGAGTGAATAAGAAATAGATTTGGTCATGGCTCATAAATACCACCTATTAACCAGCACTCGTTGCAAGCTGCTGAATACAATCTGTATTTTTTAACCGTGACTTTGTCGGACAAAGTCAACATACGTATAGGTTTATGACAGCAGCTGTGTGATTATGAAATGATTGATCATTCAAATGTCGTCTTCTTAACTTGTCTTTTTAATTTTACAAAACACTTAATACTTCTGTGACTTACCGCACTGTGTGAACCATGTTCTATTTGATCTCTGAATAACTATCTGCAACCCTGTGAATTACAGATTATGGCTGTATAGTCGTGAAGGTGCCACGGCGCAACTCAAAAGAGAACAAAAAGCTTTTGACACTTTAAAATGTTAAGTGTTTTTTTTTCTTTCTTTCTCATGGCTTATTGTGAGTGTTAGACACAAGCACACAAGACAATAGAACATAGCTATTGTGTTTTCCACAGGTGGAAATGCTGTCTGAGTCGATGATAAATGACAAGCCACCTGTATGAACCCAACACAACAGAGAGCACTGTTTCAACATCCCTCTCTAAAGATTTTCTTCTTGTTGGAAACATTACAAGTGGCTGTGCTGTCACACTTGGCACCTGAGAGCATGCAATATACAGCTTTGGCTATGAACCCACTGAATGCAGTAACAAAAACTCACTGCGCCGGCTCTGTTTCTGTTAGATTGTGAGGGTGGGGCAGTTCAGTAAACGCTGAAGTTGATGTGCACGAATCTTTGGGGTTGTATCCACACGGTTGAATGTACTTATTATATGTCGCTTTGGATAAAATCAATAGCTAAATGAATGGAAAGAGACCTTTCCAGTTTACTCCATCAAATGCCTTGTTCTGTATCCAAGGTGGCTATGTTGGTTCCTGCCTGTTGAAATGATGAATAATGCATTAAATTTTAGCATGATGAGCAGAATGTACCTCCTTCCACAGAGAACTCAGTGGACTTCTCCTAAACTTCCTGTTTACAAGACCTCTGGGTCAAGGAACAGGCCTGCAGGAGTCACGGAGGACATGTTAAGTGACAACAGGCCAATTAATGACAATTTCCAGGCATGTCATTACGTTCATACGACTTATGCATGGCTCAAAAACACACTGTAATAGCAGAGAAACGTTTGGAACGTTTTACACTACAACCGACAGCAAACTTGAACACCAACCAAGCCTACTGCATGTCGAAGCAGCCACGGCAACTACACAGTCAACTACACGGAACTAATGCGTGAGAACTGCAAAGGAGAGGAAGAGGGTGTGTGGATCTATGGATGAAGGGGCGAGATATGGGACCCAAAACCCGGTTGTTATAGTGCGTAATAATTCAGGACAGTGAGGATACAGCCATTTCATACAGGAGCAGAACAAGGAGGGTGTTCCTATAGTATACTGTATTGTAGCTAAACATTAGGCCTACAGAAGAAGAAGAAAAGGAAACACAGAGAATAAAGGAACAAAGGAACTGACTATATAATACAAGTTTGTACGATGTAATAATATGCTTAGTTGTGACGCTTTGGTCAATATGCTGATTTAAGTACAGGAACAATCCAGCCTTTAAAAGAACAAAGCTGTACCTTAACGCCAAAGCAGATCCGTCCAGATGCAACTGACACGCAGTTGCATTTGAACCACTTCTAATTTGTTCCTCTTATTTATTCTTTCTTCATGCATGTGCACCACTTGTAAGTTTTAGTAGGCAGCAGCTCAAGGTTCCTGTCTCCAGTAAAATATGATCCTCAATCTGGATCGTTAACTTTAGAGAAGACCGAATACACCTTAGAAGAGTGCCTGTTATTAATAGATACTCTCATGAAACCACACATGCTCAGAGTTCAGTCTCAGTTTTCACACCTGGATCTGTGGGGATAGCGGTTTCTTTCAGTTTTCTAAGGCATTAAGATTATTCTCCTGCCAAACACTGTAATTTTTCGTAATCTTACCTCCCTCAGAGAGTCTAGTGGGAACTAAGGAGAGAAAAGACGAGACCTATTTCCAAAATGCTGGGCCAAAATGTAAACCTGCTGCCACTGAAAGCACACCAAATACAATAGTGTTACACCACCAATTGTCTGGTGCTTTCTACAAACGAGAAGGCGGCCATGGTTTCCAGTTCTGGGAATTTGTTATATAATACACTCAACTATGAGGAAACCAAGTAGGGAATAGTGTATGTGTGTGTGTGTGTCTGTGTGTGTGTGTGTGTGTGTGTGTGTGTGTGTGTGTGTGTGTATGTGTGTGTGGGTGCATATCTGTGTGTGCGTGTGTGTGTGTTTGAGTATATGTGCGTGTGTGTATATGTGTGTGTGTGTGTGTGTATGTGTGTGGGTATATGTGTGTGTGTGTGTGTGTGTGTGTGTGTGTGTGTGTGGGTATGTGTGTGTGTCTGCATATCTGTGAGTGTGTGTGGGTATATGTGTGTGTGTGTGTGTGTGTGTCTGCATATCTGTGAATGTGTGTGTGTTTGTGTGTGTGAGTATAAGTGTGTGTGTGTGTGTGTGTGTGTGTATGCGTGTTTGTTTGTGTGTGTGTGTATATGTGTGAGAGTGTGTATGTGTGTGTGTGTGTGTGTGTGTGTGTGCGTGCGTGCGTGTGTGTGTGGCAGCCCTTGCCTAAGGGGTCAAATTCCTTAAACAGTATATTTTTGTGTTTCTACAACATAATTAATAAAACGTTTTCCTTTTTTTCCGCAATGAATTACACCGGCATGCTAATATAGTGCATGCTTAAATATATTATCAGGTGGTAAGTCCTTTACTGAGTTATGCGAGTAGACCATAAATCAAAGTGACATCTGCTGAGATGTCAGTCAGTGGGTTCAATTACTATTTGTCTTCTCATGATAGGCTCCATTGTGTCTAGGTGACTGGTTTAGTTGCTTTGGATTTAGAAGTTTGTTCACAATGATTTGATGATAAGACATTTTCATTTCTATAAAATAATGATTTTGTCTTGCAGAGCACTGCTATGTGCCTTTCTTATCTCTCAGTCTGGGGTCCACACTACTTGGTCAGTTCGGGGACATGCGACCCTCCGGTTCCCAAGCCAAGTTCCTATGGACTGAGCTACTGACGCCCTCCAGTATATAGGTCTGGGTGCTAGAGCCTCTGTTTGCAGTTGCTGTATTACTTTTCGTTTCGTTTATTCGAACCTTTATTTCATCAGTTGTAACCTATATTTAATATAATCCATAATGTATGGAGATCTTTACATACATATATATATATATATATATATATATATATAACATAGAACATTAATCACACAATAAAAGCAGTTCTATGGCACTGTCCTGATGGCACTGTGGCCCCAGGTCTGGTGCATTGTCCTGAGTCAAAGTATCCTCCTACAACGGTTGGTATAATATCTTACGCAAAGTTATTTTGTAATTTTTTTGTGCGTTTTCCTATAAATGTCCAGCAAAAACTCCTTAGGCAACAAAACTACTTGGTTATTTTTAAGGACAAGATCGTGATTTGGGTTAAAATAACTAGTCTATGTTTGTTACGTTACTGACGTTTGTTAAGTATGTAATTTACGTAACAAAAGTATGTTAAAATAAGTCAACGTTGAAGTTTGGTTTCACACAGGATACCGCCAGCGGGTGAATGTCCTGTGTTTTTTTACTTGATTCTCCCCGACCTCCTCCCTACGTGGACTTTGTCACTCTTGCAACGTCAGGTCACGCCTCTAAGGCAGCCCTGCAAATCCTGGCTCATGATTACTTGGGTTACATACATATAGGGTGGACCAAACATAAAAAAAACAGCAATTTACGTCACAACATGATTACATATGATTTAACTTGAGTGCCAGTGACAGTTTGAGTACCAGTGACATTCAATTAAAAGTGCCTTCTTTTCTCAATGATTCAAGTTCAAAGTCAGCTCATACATACATCTGTCATGGTACATGCACTGAATATTAAGTCTGCCGGGCAGACGAGTACGCAGAACTGCAAATGCACATTTAAAACTACAAAATTACAGCACAGTAATTTATATTTCTTATATAATTTTTTTTTATGATTATCATCTGTATTTTCCCCTCTTACCTCTGTTCTGCTGTGTACTGTGCTGTACATTAAGAGTTTTGTGGTGTTTATCTTTATTAATTTGTTTTGTGTTTTGTGTTGATCAATACAAAAATGTATTTGACAAATAAATAAAAAATTGATTATACACTAATAATAATTATAGTAAAAATTTAATTTATCTTTAATTATGGGGTTTCTTTCTTTGATTTATTTATTTTTTTTACCTTTATTTAACAATGAAAGCATCAATGAGATTAAAATGTCTCTTTTTAAAGAGTGTTCTGACCATGATCATAACATTACATTTCAGACGAACAACATTAGAGATCATCATTTGCATCTAACACATCTAGATTCAAATATGAATTAAAGCAGCAATGATCGGGTCGTCTCACATCCACGCGTGTCGGAGGTCCTGGCAGGATGCTGGTTGACGTTGCAGTGCATTGCCGTGACCGTTAGAGACCGGGCGCACGAGTGAACATTATGTATTGCATGGAGTGTGAGACGCTGGAAATGACATACATTTCTAATTTGATAGATCAGAGTACTAGTTCAGATCCCAGGATATTTCCATCTCATGCTATGTAGTAAACATTTTGTGTGAAGATGCAAAAATACAACAATTTTCTCTTCCTACTTCGCAATTGAGAAGTTCACTAGGTCCACATATGATGGTATTATTAAAATTAGCAAATTTGGCCCTTTGGAATACCTTGCTATAATATATCATGACGTATTCCACCAACTCTACACCAAATGTTCTGCCATGTGACCATCCATCTCTCCTTCGAGGTTGCTCCGTAGTTTCCAGACAGAAAGTCCTTGTTGTACAACTCATAGTAGCCTACAGTTTCACGTGTGTGATGCCAGACACCACTCCTTGGCTATGACCCCTACTATCTCAGGCTCCTGACAGGAACTGTTTATGGCTCGGTTTTTATAACCTTTACTGCCAACAGTAAACATTGCTGCTGACTTTATGAGTCTCCGATCCATGTAAACTGGCAGCTGTTAGAGATTACCTTCACACAATAGTTAGAGCTCTCTTTGACAAGTCTGGATTATCACATGTTCAATGGCGGCCCATTGCGGAGTTTTGTTTGTTGCAGTTTGATTGATTGGAAATTAGTAAGGCAATACATCCATAAAGCCCAATGTCAGTAGTAAAGAGTAGTCGATATCTCAAACGGTGAGGCCATAGGTCAAAGTTTCCAAACTGCTCCCACAGATTTCCACACCCTGGCACACACACCGATGGACATGTGGGGCGAGGGCTCATTCCTCGCTTATATTTTAGATCAACTTTGAATGACTTATTGTCTCCGTGATTAAAGTACGATTAAAGTACGATATGGCAAAATGATATATAGGTTAAATTAAATTGTAGCTTAATTTACTTACATGCACTATTGATGGCAAACCTTAAATAAAAAAAATACTGTAAATAGTTTGATTTGAAAATAAATCTGCCATTAATCAACAGTTAAATCAGCAAAATATACTAGATACAATATTTTACTTCCTTTTACAAATACAGCAAATTAACACAGTACAGTTACTGTAGCGAATACAGACTTTCCCTATATTTCCTAATTACCGTAAATTACTGTAATGTACAGTAAGGTCACTGTAAACATTACAGTACCCGACTGGCATCCCAGCAGCCAGTATACAGTAACATTGTGCAGCAACTACATGCTGTCACAAAGCCTCTTTACAGTAATGTTTCCCCTGCTTAGTGATTTGCAGCGAGAGTCCAGGAATTTCCCTCAGAATGCAAGAAATCCATTACAGAAGTTAATTATTACAATAATAATCATATAACACAGGGTAGTATTAGTTAGGTTTCCTGGCTACAGTCATAATATAACTGGCAGTTATATTATGTATTTAGTAAGCATTATGGTCATAGTTCTGACTAGAATTAAATGGTACATGGCTGCAGTGAACAGTGAATTGCCTATTTCATTGTGCATGTTTAAAGCATGTGTGGGAACCTGTGTGTGTGTGTGTGTTTGGTTTCATTCAACACAGCGGGTTGGATGACTGTGTAATCAAAGTGTAAGAGGTTAGTTTAATAAGTAACTCTGGAGAAAGGCATAATGACTCTCTGTGTTTATCCAGTGACAATGCACTGAGATCATAGCAGTAAAATACCTCTCCCTCCCCTTCTTGTAATTTTCTGGCACTGATCATACCATTTCCAGTAAGCTACGTGCTACACACACATTCTGGCATGTGGCCAAATCTACCTGCCGGACAGGTATGTTGACCTAGAAGGAGGAGAGTTGCTCTTGCCTCAAAGGGTGTGCGTGTGTGCGTGTGTCTGTGTGTGTGTGCGTGTGTGTGTGCTTGTGTGTGTGTGTGTGTGCGTGCATGTGTCCTGTGAGCGTATTTGTTTTGGGAGTGCTTTGCGCAGATAGTTAATTAACTGGTCTCACACTGTGAGTGAGAGAGGATACATCAGATGTGTTGTTGTTGACAGGGCTCTTAATTAAGTTGAATTAGCAATGAGTGGACGATGAATGAATTTATGGATCATCAATCTAGTGCAACAAAGAGACACAAAATGACTCACTAATCCTTCATTGCCCACAGCTGTAGTTGTTCTCAGTGTTGTGAAATAAAGGCCAAACTGTGTTGTTACCATTAACCAAAGAGGTGAAAACAGAAACTACATGGAATGACAATAACGCATGGATTGGATAGTTTTGGCTTTCGGCCTAAATCATCAGAACCCCAGTGGGAAATCAAATTCCTGTGACTGACTGGAAGTAATGCAGCACTTTACCAAGCCTTTTTTATCTTCTCTTGTGTAACAGAGAACAATACCAATAAATAGGCCTTGTAATAAATAACAAGCCAAAGTTTGAAACTGTAAGAAAACATTTTATTGTAATAACACAGGAGATAACACAAAATGAAATGTGCAAACATCCCAAACAGGTTAGTTGTGAAAGCCCCCTTAAAAAGTTGTCATGCTCTCCTCCTCAGCTGGGACACATGCATGCTAAATGATGACTTCGGTGCAACGGGCATGGATATCATCACTATCACTGGGTTCCATTCTTTCCTCCCACTGCTGCAATTTTTCTTAATCTTAGAGGCCAAATCCTAGCAGGTAATAACATCAACCTTGTTAAAATCTTGCTGTGCTCAGAACTAAGCGACAGGTGTAATGTGGATTGTGGGGATGTGTCAGTGATGTTGAAGGATAGCGACCTAAAACTTTAACTCTGGCTGAATTCAATGGGGCTTTTGGGGTTTTCAGAGATGTCATATGCAAAGTCTATCCATTCCGTAGAGCCGAGCTGGAGACATATCAAGCAATCATTTCTGATCTGGCCCTGACCTATGGAGGAATACTGTTTCATGAATACCATAGGTCATTTTCTGCTAAATATGCTGTGTTCATCCAGAGGTTCAACCAGAGACTGGACTGGTAGTCCACCTGGACTGGTAGATCTCTTTCACGGGGCATCTAG
This sequence comes from Bovichtus variegatus, assembly GCA_943593645.1. NCBI lineage: Eukaryota > Metazoa > Chordata > Actinopteri > Perciformes > Bovichtidae > Bovichtus > Bovichtus variegatus. The sequence continues at coordinate 3,300,858 of CALSCE010010661.1, forward strand.
CTCTCTCCTGCTTAATCTGTGGCTCCTTCTTTCACTCCCCCAATCGGTGCCCAAAATCAACCACAAGCAAGGTGCAAAGGTTCCTAGCAGGTTCGTTATGGTTACCAAAAGTGTAATTTCTCTGCATTAATCTAAAATCTGCTTTTACAGAGCCTGAGATTGTCGATGTGTTACTGGAGACGTCTTTCCTTTTTATAAATCATTCTTTCCAACAACTCACATTAATCATATAGTTAAAGGTAGTAGTAAATCAGTCCGTAGGGGCTTGGCTTGCGAACAGGAGGGCCGCTGGTACAAGTCCCTGAATGGACCAAGTATGGAGTGTGGACTGGTACTGGTACTAAGAGGAACCAGTTCACCTCCTGGAGCAAGGCACCGGACCACCACGCTGCTCCCCGGGCGCTGTATAGTAGCTGCCTACAGCTCCTAATACTGGGATGGGTAAATGCCAGAGTCTAAATGTCACTGTGTGCAGTGCTGTGTACATGTGTGTGACCATTAAAAAGAGGGTTAAAAAATCCTCGTTTTATTCTTTCTTTTTTTTTTAAAGCTAACCGTGAATATTCTCAAAAAAAGCACATAATCATTGATTCATCTGCTCCTCATAATGACAAAGCTCAAAGCATGAATAGTCTCATTCCTTTGGCACCCTTCTCCTTATTATACTTCTGTCACTAATGCAATGACGTTTATTAAGGAGGAAGTTAGGGGCGCATGGCTAGCCAAGGCAGATATCACTGACACTTTCAAAGTCATGCCTTTACGCCATTATTAAGGGCATCTATTTGGTGTTAAATTCAGAGAGAACATGTATTCCTCAGTTAGTTTAGCCTTCCTGTTGTCACAGCAGCCCAAACACATTCAATATCTTGTCAGAAGTGCTTTGCTGGATTCTGGAACTGCAAACTGCCTTTTGTGTTTCAACTCTTAGGTGATTTTCTGCTAGTGGACTATCCAAATTCCAAACCAGACCAATGTATCTCTGCCCTCAGACATACTTTTGTAAAATTGGGTATTCCTCTGAAGAAGAAACGCTTAAGGCTATAGAATTTCTAGGCATCGCCTTAGATAGCAATCTGATGCAAGCTTCCCGACCATCCCTTGAGAAATTGATGCGCATCAGGGAGGTCATGAGAAAAGCACAGGAGGTAGTAGTGATGTTAGAAAAGTGATTTCTTTTCTTGGGCATCTTAACTTTGCAATGCAAGTTATCCCTTAGGGATGCTCCTTCATATCCAGGCTTTTTGACCTCTCCAAATCTGTAGAAGAACTCCATTTGGTGAGTTTGGATGCAGGCTGCAAATCCAAGCTCCGATTCTGGTCTCTTCTGTGCAACGAATGGAATGTTATCTCGTTCTTTCTCAGAACCTATAATCTTCTTTAACTATTAAGCTATATACAGATGCAGCCCCTACTGTTGTTGTTTGTTTTGGGGGGGGGGGGGGGGGCAATAATCAATGCTTTGCTGGCGTATGGCCAAAAGTCATCCTTGCAATTTAATATTTCTTCTAAACACTGGTCAAGGAAACAAATAATGGGGTTTTTTGTGACGTTGAGACAACTGTCAATATCACGAACAAAGGGCGCTCTTCAGTTCCATTTATTAATAGATTTGCAAGACACCTTACTTGGTCATCTGAGTTGGGTAACTTCATTATCTGAACAGTGCATGTTCCAGAATTTCAGAAATTGTCAGCTGCTCACTATATGCGATCTGCCTTGGCTAAGTTAAAAATGTATGATTCTGCATGGTCTTACTTCACCTCTTTCTGTGCCGCCTTGTCTTATTTTGCCTGTCAATATTCCCATCCTATGTGCCTTTGTAGTTCACTGTTTTGAATCTGGCAACATGCAACCACCCTCCAATAAGGGACTTGTCGCAGGCATACAATTTCATCTGCACAGTTCGGATCCATCCACCAACAGCTGGAAAACCCATGTATTCATCTCCTGTTAAATGGCCTTGAGAAAGAAAAACCACAAGGCAATGATATTCGACTCCTTTTCACTCTACCACTTGAAAAACTGATCACATATTTAAGGGACGGGTGTTTTGGTCATTACAAAGACTTACTATTAGAAACAATCTTCCTCACAGCTTTTATTGATTTCTCAGAGGTGGCGAGTTCACTCACACACAGGAGCTTTCAATCCTTCGCATTACCTCACTTTAGCTGATGTAAAAATGAACCCTCACTACTTTTCTTTATTCCTTGTGTGCACTAGAAGAGCCATGCCACCAGGTATAACTTACTGCAAAAATAAATCAAGTTTCTTTGACTAAGGTGGTCCTGATGGAACTGTTTTTTGTAGACAGATTGAAAGAACCATTTTCTGTATCTGGTCCAGAGTTCTTGGTTCTCACACCCAACGGTATAGAATGCTGGTTCTCTTGCTCCAATGTGCATCTACTGAGCCTAGCAGTGAGCTGGGCAGCTCTGTTGCTTTGGTCTGGATTCTTATGCCAGGGGCAATGACTGGACCATGGAATGGCCAGTTGAAGCTCTCTTTTTCAGCTGCTGAAGGTTCTATGTCATCCCCTGCTTCTTGGCTCCTTTTCCATCTCTGAAAAATTCATAGTAGGTGTGAAACAGCAACTCATCTGCATATAATCTCTGTGTCATTCAGAGTAAAGAAATGCAAATCCATTAATGTATAAATTGAAGAGGATTGGACTAAGGTTGTACCCCTGCCTCACCCAATGATCCTGAAAAATATAGAATATAAAAAAATATAAAATAAGGCTATTTATTTGTCTCCTATTGTACCTGCACATTTACTATGTGTGTACATAGACTAAATTATATCATATGTTTTTTTTCCCAAAGCCACTATTGAGAAGTCTATGGGAAAGACCTTAATTCCAGATGGAATCGAAGGCCTTCTTGTATTCAATAAAACATGTCTTTTCTTTCTTTTTTGTCTAATTCTTGCTTAATTAGGGTGTAGAGGGTATAGATCTGGTATAGTTTGCCATTTATTCAAAACATTTTAGTCATTCATAAAAATCATTAAGACTTTTATTCATAATGGTGCAAAAGGTTTTCCCAGGTTACTATTTACACAGATTCCACGGTAATTATTTGGATCTTTTTTATCTCCATTTTTAAAAATCAGTGTTATTATACCTTTATTCCATATTTTCATGAAAAGTGCCAACTAATAGAAATATTTTTAAAAGATGTGTATAGCAAATTAAAATTTATGGTCAGAATATTATATCGTTTCATTTAAGATACTGTTGACTCCACAGGGGTCTCATTTATATATATGTATATATATATAACTTCCTGTTTTATGGCCAAAGGTGTCTTTTCGTAACCAAGCCACGGCAATACCGTTCCATGAAAACTAAAAATGTTGATAAACTCTTTTTTGAAATACATCAAATTAATTCTCCAGGAGGGGTTTGTTTCAGTACACCACCTGTAAAAGGTAAAAAATGTGCAAAATGGCAAAGTAAATTGAAAATGACTGACTTCCAGTTGGGTTTACAGTATACCTCCAAGAGGCTTTTTTGTACATCTCCACATGTTACATCTGCCTACCAAATTTATTCTATCTACATCAAACTTTTAGATGGGGGCTTTTATTTTGAAAACTGTTAGGGGCCGCTATCGAGCCCGTTTGCCACACCTAAGCCAAGACCCATTTCAGATGTGTATTTTCACCCCTCAAACAGCAGCTTTCTGTTTCATGGTGAATTATGAAATCACAGCAACAGCGTGGTTTGTCACCGCAGCAACAGTGTTCCATAAAAACTCACTATCTTTTTTAACTTTCAGGGTTCGAATGCTTTCCATCAGTTCTTGCTATTAAATAATCTAGTGGGTTTTGGTTTTCTTTAATTACTAATTCTAAAATGCTCCACTTGGTGCGCTTTTACAGATGGGGGATATGAAATTGTCTGCAGTGCAGATAGACAATATATTGAAGTTGTGATTTAAAGCAGGAAGTTTATTGTTACTGCTGCCACTAGTGCCATTACTAGCTAACAGCCCAACTGTTGTTTAGAAAGTGTAAGCTAGTTAGCTGTTAACTTTAATATTTCAGTTGGTATATTATTTGTACGTTTTTAAACTTAGTATCAGTGTCCAGTAGTTTTCAGTTTGTCTTCTTGTTTGAAGACATTGATTAAGTCCTCCTTTAGCTGCTTAGGTTAGCAACACTGTATCCAACCAGCTAAATGTCTGGATCTTTGTCTCCAGGGTCCTGTTCCAGTTGTTTTCTCTCCTCTACCTTCTAGTATTGACTCCTGTATTCAAGTTACTATTTTGCAGTGTTTATCCAATTTTTCCAACAGAAAACAAGAACATCATTCAGGAGCTTTCCGAAGCATGACTGCTTAGTTAGAATCCGGAAATGTCTCCGCTGTCTGTCAATGTCACGGTATTAATTTCTTAGATAGTACAAATATGTTTCCTTGCATTAACTGTGTGAACCATTTAGTGTCCAAAGTGTAAATAGTCATTATGTCACCAAGCTTCCAGCACCATCAATTTTGTGGGGGCGCACAAATTCATTTAATTGTTCAACATTTTCAACAACTTTTTCCCCTACCACGACCCCGATCCTCCCCATTCTTCCTTTTTGCTGAAAGACATGGACATCACACTAGTTCCTGCATTGCTCCAGAACCAGCAGTTACAAATGGAATTCATTAGAACTTAGGGACATTTTTATTCAACAGACAAGCCATCCAGATATCATGGCCTGTCATCTCCAACAGGCCAGACCTGTTTTACACCAAGCTGAAACCAAAAACCTGCCAGTGTCAGTTGGAAGAAGCAGACAGAGTTGTGTAAACCACAAATCTCAATTTTGCTGTTAAATGTTGGAAATCTGACAATGGTGGATTGATAAATGTGTCTACAATCAGAGGTATCACATAGCTGTCAAAGACCAATGGTAATTATGCTATCATAATGTCATTACACAGACACACACACACAGTGCACCTGCACAATCTATCATCACAGATTGTCTGCTGTTATTTATTTTGTCATGCACATTGACTTTTTCACAAAAGTGACAGGTTACATGGTTCATTTGAAAGCTTCAATGCAAGTGTTGGGTTTGCATAATGACATCAGGTGAGCAGGTAACAACTGTGCCAGGAAAAGGGTGGTATTGTGCAACACTGGCATTTTGTGAAACCATTCCAGTAAACATGTCTTACAGGTTTTTATGGCATCACGCTGGTGACACAACAACATAGATCAGTATGAGGCCATGTTTTTTATGATGGTTCTTGGTGCATGGCAGGCCTATAATAGTATTGTTGCTTCTTACTTCTCTCTATTCTTACTTGGAGTGCAGGTTAAAACAAAAAAAGCCTCTGTCCGAGTTTATAATAAAGGTGATCTTTATGACTATTATGACGTAAAATTATTCTGTGATGATTCTGTGTTCATATTCTAGTTCACCATCCAGGGATTCATATTGGCAACAAAAGAGAGTCATAACAGATGATACATGCACTTACAAGACATGATGCACAACATAACAACCTATACAAGCGCACACAATGCAGAAGAACTTTGGATCAGAAGTTCAGTATTAATGTGCCGTCTTAGTTTAACAATATTATGAACATTCTCAGGCCGCATTTTGTTTGTCGCCGCCATAAACAGATGTACCATTTTCTTCTTCTTCTGTTTTATTTCTGACAGAGCTGATTAAGGCTGGTTTGCTGAGCCAAGTGGTCGATGTAGTTTGATTTGGAACAGAATTGACAGTGGCTGTGAGGTAAAGCAGTGCTGGTGGTTTATTCGTCGGCTCCTCCTGTCCACATGTCAAAATGTCTTGAGCACAAGACACAGAGCCGCCAAATTGCCCTTGCAAGATAACTTTTCCTTCATTATTGTGTGTGTATGTGTGTGTGTGTGTGTGTGTGTGTGTGTGTGTGTTTGTGTGAAACACTTTGGAATAAAAGCACTCTGCACTTCATTTGCAAATGTTGGAAAACACTTGCTGTTGCCATAGGTGTCAAAAAAGAACTGCACCCAAACTGAGTGGCTTTAGTTATGTTATGTTATTCATATATCATGTCACACATGGATACAAAATACATGTCTAACTGAAAAATATTGGTTGTAAACACTTTGCAAATAGGTTCACATTAAATGTCCTAGTAAAGTTCATATTCTTGCAGTGACGTTCTGTCAGATACACTGAAGCAAAGCATAATCAATTATGTCAATTAGTCATTATTTTTTAACTATAAAAAATGTAAATAAGTTATTTCTCTCAGGATAAAAAAACCCATAAGGAAATAAAAGACGCAAATAGCAGAGTAAAAAGAAAAACTGTAACCCCTTTTTTTTTCTCCCTCCCTACAATTAAAAAATGTGGACTTTGGAAGACTTGTGGAAGGAAGAGCCTAAATTTCAAGACGCAACAACAAGTTAAAACAAGTATAGCAGAAGTACCAGTTTATCTTAGAATCCAGTCCATTTTCTATTTAAGTAGCACCAAAAAGAAGTCGATCTCAAGACACAAGAGCAGGTCTAGACCGTATTAGTGCTAAGGTGCCTGTATGAATTTGTACAGAAAATGGCCAGGCAAAGATAGACAGTGCAACAGGGGCAAGTGGGATGGGAAGAAGCCCAGATGGAGAGTCACACTTATCTTAGACCTGGAATTTATAAGCTGCCAGTAAGAGTTATGTATTATCTTTATAGCTTGCACTTTCCATGTTTTGCTGCTGCCATAATGTGGACTGTGAACCATCTGTTGAGTGCATTTTGGTTTCTTCTCGCCTCATTTCAGCACTTTTACATGTAACAAAATAATATTTTAACAAAATGAAACTAAAGTGTTAAACCTGGCCACGACAACATACTGTATTCCAATTTTTTTTCCCAAAACATCAGATCGTGGTAACTAAAGCATGATGTCAGTGGTTATGGAATTTACTTTGTTGTGTTTGGACAACTCAAAGCACTCGGTTAAAGTTAAAGCACTGCTAGTCACACTGTGGTGTCCTATGCACCATTTAAGTGCAACATCTCCAGTTCAATTCCATCCCATGCTTTCTGTCTCTACTTTGTCAACCCAATAAAGGCAGAAATGGCCAAAAGAAAAATCTCAGTCAACATTGATTTTCGATAAAAAAATCCTGTATCCTGTAATTTGACATTGTCTAAATGCACACCAGACAATAGGTGTGTAGTAGTTGTATCATGTGAGTTTAACAATTATACTTCATATTCACATTTCCCACCCTTCATGATGGTTACAGATACACCAATAAGATCCCTGAGGACAGCTTGACAAAAACAATCCCAAAGCAAGTGCACATCAAAATGTATTTCTATAGAAACAATATGCCATTAATTACATTATTATTATAAATTGTATGCAGTTTACTCCACAGACATATACATTAATCAATCCAAAGTGGATGACAGTAAAATCAACATGAATCACATTAAGACATAAAAAAAAAAAAAATCATACAAACAGTGTGTAACTGATTTCGGACTGATTGATACAAACTCTTTTTACAGGTCGTGATCATATATAAGACATGTGATATAGTTACTCCTAAACTACTTTTTACATTGTGTAAATACACTTTATAATAAGTGATACCAATAGACATGTTGTGCACATCGTTACTGTATTAAGGTGAAGTAGCATCACGTATTTCACCTTAGTTCTCTTTGTTCTGTATTTTTCCTTCACATTGAGTTAACCAGTAGAATACTTTTTACTAATTTGGTCCAACTTTCAGATCTAAAACTGATTTTACATTTACGTACATGGAAAATCGATGGTGAAAGTTTCACCCTTTTAGAATAACAGTAATATAAGTCGTAAAAAGAAGAATATAATATTTCCAGTGTCATTAAAGGTCACATGCCAAAACAAACTTCATAGTGATGAGATGAGGATGAGTTAGTCCTGCATCATCATAGAAACGTTAATACAAATACCAGAGTGAATTCTGTGCAATTGTAAGAGGTTTACTCTGTGTTTACTTTTTCTGCCTCAAGGTGCTTACAGAAACTCACAAGCATCCAAAACGATGTCGATTTTAGTTACTGCGCACATAGTAACTCTATAGCAGTGACAAACACACAAAATAGGTACAACATATAATATTGGTTCATAAAACCTACTAGAGCCAAAAACAATGGCTTACATTTTCTGCAACACCTTCCTTGTAAGAGGAAGTTAGTGTCTTAAACATCTGGGGCAGCAAGTTTTCTTTTTCCCAATAGGCCACACAGATAGCAATAGTTCATGAATTGCTGCTCATATTGGCTCTTTTTGCTTTCCACCCGCTCGATGACTGATGCCTCACATGCCCATGCCAATTTCCTCAATCTTCCAGCCGTTGGAGTTTTTTCCAAACTTATATACGAGCCTCCGGCCGTCGACGCGCTCCAGGATCTCCCTCTTATAGTAATACCTGAGGGAGGAGGAGGGTTAGTTAGTCCAGCTTCAAAACATATAGTGGGCAAATTTAAAGCACACGTCAAAAGTAGCTTCTCTAACAATATTCTTCCGCTAGTCACCAGGCTATATATATAATAACACTGAGCCTGTCAGAACTGTTGTATCTTCTGTGGCTCTGGGGAAGCTTTACCACCTGACATCATCAGGGTTATCTTGAGTTAGAGACTTTAAAGTTACCCCCCCAGAAGCCCTTTAAATTTGTCCAAAGCTTTTGGGATGTAAACTCACAAGCATATGTGAAACATCTTACTTTTACAGAAAGAAAAAAAAACCCTGACCCTGTTTTGTGTTTTAGGATTTGCCACAATTAATTGTTTGAGATTCAGGCAGACACAATGCAAAGCTGATGAAAACAGCTGGAATTTCCACATCAGACTCATAAGCCCCATAAGCTACCAGCATGAACTCACCTCATGGCACGACTGAGCTTCTCGTATGTCATGCTGCTGTTCTTCTTCTTCTGGCCCCACATCTGAGCCACAGCCTCAGACTTTAGGAACTTAAACACACCCTCGCGGCGGTCCTCCCACTTCATCAGGCCTTGGTTCCTCTCCGGGTGGATCAGAATGTCCCTGATGAACTCCCATAGGTGAGTGCCACGAGGCGCTGCAGACAAACAACGGGGCACAATGAGCTGAATGTGTGTTTTGTGTGTGCATGGATGTACAAGCATAAGCATGCAAGTCAAACAGATAGTATCTGCAGCCTGATAAAGATGCAAAGTAGAATCGGTGAAACAGCTCAGCAATGTTCACATTCAACAGTGTTTTACATGATTCTCACACATAGCCTTACCGTGCTGTTTCTTTTTGGGATTGTCATAAATGCTGCTGCTGTGCTCTCTGCTGACTTTGGGAGGTCGCCCCCGTGGTCGCTTCAGTCGAGACTCTCCTTTCTCTGTCTTAATGTGCGTCTCTGTCAACACAACAGTCAATTGTCAGACGGTAACTTAAACTCCATGACACCGCCAGGGTTGTGCAATGCAAAGCATTTTACAAACAATGAGTTTTTTCTGCTTACTCACTCGAAATCAGAGGGTAGGAGAACTCCGGGTCTGATTCGCCGCTGCCAGACTCCGGTGAGCTGAGGCCTGAGAAGTCCAACAGGCCACCTGAACAGATGGGAGACGTGTTTAGAGATACAGCATTCTTAAGAAACTGAGAGGCTAAGAGTTGAGCTCGATGATGAGGATGAAATACTGACTGTTGGAGGAGGAGCTGTACTCGCTGTCAGACTGGTTATCGGACAGGTACTCAGTGTCATGAGATGTCATGGGGTCCATGGACAGACTAGTGAGTTCATAGTCATCCCTGTAAGCAAACTCCCTCTTGCTAACAGCTTCTTCAGCTGTTGGTGAGAAGCGGAAGCATTAGCCCTGTGATTTCTACACAGCAATGATGTTATGCTCATATGTAGCATCGCTATACAACGCGTACCTTGGCCAATTCTAATGGTGCTGAGCAAAGGGAAGTTTAGGTTGTCCAGGAAGTTGTCCAGGAGCTGGCAGGTCTCGTTCAGCTCTGGTACTGACAGGCTCTGCAGCTCTGGGGAGAAAAAAGAACACGAGAGGATGAACAATCAGACATTTTAGCCACAACATTCATCCAGGAAAAGAAAAATCCAGAAAAACATATGCAAGCAACGACAATGCTGTTGACATGGAACAGATGCCAAAAAACGATATTTTTCTGACTGTATAAATTCTAGTTTTTTTTTACATGCAACTGGCAACTTTTATTTTGGTGTGCTACTGTGAATGTTGGCACTTTAAACCCTTGCCTCTTGAATCTTGACACTGCGATTGAAGTGCAGCGCCGAAACAACATGAACTACATACGGATGTATATTCCAGCTCTAACATTCTATAAATAACTCCCACATGTGGTTTTACCATATTTGGTCTCGTGTTCCTGCAGACTCTGGTACAGGTGTAGGCCAAGCTGTGTGCCGAAGACCCCAATCATCTGGTCCCGGTTCATCTGGCAGAGAGCAGGGCCGTCCATGGTGCAGTAGGCCAGACTCAGGGTGCTTGCATCGAACTTGGTGCTCTCCACGTGGTCGCTGATCCACTCCAGAACATGGTCTGCTGTCCAGCAGTGAGGGCTGATCTGTCTGTACCACTGCCCTGCAGAGAGAGAGGCAGCAATTACTTGATATTCGAGTGTGCAAAGGGCTGTATACGGAGTGATTCCTCTGTGCACTAGTTGCACTGGCCAGCGTTTAGCATTAGTAGATATAAACAATTAAGTTCGGTTGACTCATCCAAACTACACAAAGAAGATGTGAAAGCATGCTCCTTAAATGTACAGCACTACGTCTACCGGCTCAGCTATCGGTGATGTGGACTGATACCAGCCTGCATAATCACCCGGTCTGGATTTGTGTCTCTAAGGTCAGACAAACAAAGCCTGAACTGTTTCAACAATGAGGTGGCGGCATTCTCCTGTTTGACGGTTATGCTGAGTTAAATATTGCCTGCCGGGTAAATGATTGAGCCAACTGTGTCTAAATGAGGTCAAAGCAAAGTTCAGTGAGCTAATGGCCCCACTGGCTGAAGTTTGACAATAAAGGATCATGTTTACTGTGAGATTAGTCTTCAGCTGAAACTGCCCATGAAACTCAGACTGGACTATAATGGTTAACAAAGGCTTCACGGCCAAGACACAACACTCATTTCTTTTGTGCCACATGTGTCACACAAACAACTAAATCTCACTGCGATGACAAGACAGAAACCAGGGTCACAGCAGCAGTTGGTGTTCCTCTTACCACTTATGCTGGAGCTGTATGCTAAATTGCTGATCTGCAGGGGGTTGATGCTGGGAAGCACACTGGGCTGTACATCAGGGATGCCAGTCTGATACATGGTGAGGTTGGCATGAGTCAGGATGCTGCTGAGGCACGGTGATGACATGGAGACACTGAGAAACACAGAAGAAGATACTTCTTTACACGCCACGTCAACAGAATGAAGCAGAGCAGCACGTGGACACGTTTGCTTGTTGTCGTCCAGCTCTGTAACATAATCAACGACTGTATCGCTTCTAAACATGAACACATTTTAGTGAAATAGTCAACTGATATATTTTACCTGATTAGACCAACAAGCCACAATATGACGCAAAGGAATTAGGCTCCAAGACAACCCGCAGTGTGATTGTGTATGTAATTTCCAGTGGTGTTCCTCCGCCCGTTCTCTGTGTAACCAGTATCTCAGAGGCAAAGATGCACTTGTTGCTGCATTTAACCACATGTTGACATTTATACTCCCGTGGAGTGTGGGACGGACTCAGGTGAGTTCAGGGGAATTCCACCTGAAAATGGCCACACCTCCGTCGCTCCTCCTCCTCCACCGCTTTCCCTAGAACTTGATCAACAAAACAAACCTGCTCTGCCATTCTCTCCAACCTTTTTTCAAACCACCCAGCTAGGGTTAGATTATATTTGTATTTATAGACTTAGGATGGCTTTTATAGGTTTGCTTTGCGTTATGAGATTCCTTTAACTGAAAATGAAATGTGTTGGAGGATCTTTGACTCAGCACAAATACATTGAAGCAGTTTGTCAAACCAACAGTGGAGTAGTATTACTATTTTGTTATCAGTTTGTAACTGTCTTATCATAGTCGTATTTCCATGACACAGCCACCTTTAACCCCAAAAAGGAAGGGGTGGGGAGACTGAAGGTGACAGAGGTTTTCAGATGGTCACAGTTTCTAAAAATAGCCGCGCGCAGTGTGTGACGACAGCAAACAGCCGGCTGTGTGGGCAGTCGGTTTTTTCAACCAACATCCTGTGAGTGACAAAACGTCTTTATCGAGCTACTTTTTGGGTACATAGTGGTTAGTGATCACCTACACCTCCACCTCCACTACAACTTATATTGTTCTACTGCCATAAACAATGTCACCAGGTAAAATCAATCAAGCCGTGCAATAAAGTGTTTAGCCTAATTTTCAGTTTGTGTCAGTACAAAATTCGACTTGCGGAATATTGAAAATAGAATAGTCAGTTGTCAGTGTTATTTTAGGGTTACAATAAAGTTATGATTGCGTGCTTTTACTACTACTGATTTTTTTAAAACATAGAAAACATTGATTATCACAGTTCACACACTCCTCTTGCCACAAATAGTGCAGTATAAATGATTACAACATAAAGAAGTCAGGCTTAATTGCTCAGGCACTCTGTGCTTCACATACGCTTTTAGATTAAGAAACTGTGTTTTTGGGAGAATTTTTTTATTTTTTATTATTGAAACAATAAAGGAATTAATAAATAAAATAAAACAATCTAATTTCAAGGTGGATTATTTTTTAACACATGTTTGCAGAGTGGGGAAAGCATCTCTAATTACGGTGAATGTGCTTCTCTTTTTATGCTCATAAAACCCAAAAAGCAGCATATTCACTGCAGTTAGAGATGCTCTCTCCAGTCTGCTTTTGATAATTGAATATGTCATTTATTACACTTGCCTTGCACTATATAATCCGTATATATAGTGATAATTTAGTAATTACAAAATAGTTGGCAGCTATTGGTGCACTAGTATTCCACTGACATCAGTTCAAATGTATGGGGCTCCTCCACTGCTGCTTCATCAGGTGAAAGATGGAAAAAGTAGGCGTGGGTGATGTGCGTACACATATTTCCTACAGTCCCCTATAGCTTTGGCCTGTGGAATGTTTTTCAACCAATAATGAATGGCAGACCTCCAAATGTTTTCCCCCGAATTTCACAACATCACTCACACCCTGTTTCCACTGCATGTTGGAGGAAAACCTTGGCGTGGAATGCAGCGACTCAGGTTTCTGCTTTCTGACGAGGCACTTGCTTTCTTGGCCTGGGGACTAACAGGGAAATAATTTCATCAGTGCTGTCTTTTTTTCACCACCCTTCATTACTCTTCTCCACCTGGCCTGCTGCTAAATGGTGGGGCTTTCCACGGATACTATTTGTGGGTGATTACAAATAGTGAGGCAGAGCAGCGTTGTAACAGAGGTATGTAAAACAATTATGAATGTGTTCTGGTCATGTCTATTGTGTGTTTCAGGTGGCGAGTCTAATAGATATTAAATTCAAATATTAAAACCCAACCACGTCTTTGGTGTAAATGTTAATATTATCTATGTAACAAAAAAACCAAGGGGGGGGAATAACATAAAACATAGTGAAAAGCTAAAGCACTCGAGAAATACCAAGAAAACAATTAAGTATCATAAGAACAACCTTTATGAAACTCTTATGGCCATATATATTATATACTGTAATGGACCATACATCTTTATATGACTTAAAGATGTATGGTCTTGACAGTATGACTTTACAGGCCCAGGGTCCACACGCACTTGCGGCCACAAAAAAACAAAACGAAGGCACCTGAGGCAATCGCTGTGGGCTGAGGAGGCGTTGTGGCGGGAAATCAACGAGGTGGAGAGGGAGGAGGAAATCAACCGACACAGAGACAGCCCCCGGAGAGCAGAGGAGGAGAAAGACAAGTGTCTGTGTGTGTGTGTGTGTGTGTGTGTGTGTGTGGGTGTGAGGACAACCTACATTAAGCCTAGAAATATCTTTGGCTTTGGCTGCTTTATTTTCCATGTCACATTAGATACTTTAAGTTTTATTGTAATGGGTTACTTTCAGTGGTTACTTTTCATTTTTCCAACGAGGTAAAGCGCTCTCCATTTATGAATGAGAAGTATTCTGTACATGCCCTGCAGTGGAGGGCCAATAATTATGTTACATAAAGCTTTGGGGAGAAAGTCCTGCATTCAAATTCCTTACTAAATACAGAATAAGAATAAGATAAAGCAAAAGGTGGAATTCTAGTCTGTCAACTACCGCGGAGTATTAGGGCCATTGTAAGAAAATGATAGTAATCAGAGAATTAAAGAATGATATTCTTTATAAGAATATTAATATTCATAATATTATAATATTATGACGGCAGCGCTGTCTTTGCGTCCCCCTCGCTTACAGACAACTTTGCTGTGTTTGGGACCGTGTCTCTACTTCAGGATGCTTTCCACTGAAAAGGTGCTGAGAGCTGCACGTTATTATATGTGGTTGAGTTGAACGTTTGTGTCAAATAAGCAACACAATGGCGAGATTTACGACGTTATCTTCTACCTCCGATGAAGAGCAGCACACAACCGTTTCCCTAAACTGTCTCATAAAGGAGAGTCCAAAGCGGCATATATGTGTCAGACAGTCTGAAGGGGATACTGCAATATCAGTGATACGTGAAACACACACGTATGCACATAGCCCTATCCGAGGAAAAAACAGCTAAAATAACAACCCAGGAAGTCAGGAATAGCTCCTCGACCGTGAGGCTCATATGCATAGTTCTGGTCTCATTTGAAAGGTAAGAAACTAAGAAACATGAATCCATTTTTATTACCAGAGTAAAAGAAGAAAAACTGAGTTATTTATCCTTGCCTAGTATATAATCTCCATTATAACAAAGATCCCATGGACATGCGTCTGCCGGTATTCTCCTACTCCTTCACTACAACTGGGATTGCACATGTTATGAAAATACACTGAAATGCACCATTTATGATACAATTTAGAAAAGATATACTCAGGTGGTTATACTTATTTTGGCCAGGTTCACTGTTTACATGTTGACCGTTTACTTGAGTTTTACTTCAAAAGTACTATTTATTTCCATAAAGCCATGTTACAAATAACATAAATCTCGCAAAAAACATAGTAATAAAACACAATGAACATTGACCAAGATTCCTATATGACTGTAGAGCTCAATGCTACACAGGCAGACAAAGGGAGAAAGCGAGGCCCCACAGTGTGTAAGTGCTTTCCTGCAGCCACCAGGTGGCCATGAACAGCCCCAGGTCCCACCGTGAAACTCTTTGGATACATCCCGAGTCTCTTATTTTATATTTTCTCTCTCCCCGATCCTTGAACCTGAAGTCATTCTGCTCCACTCAAAGCTCGTATTTCTAGCGAGAATCAAGGAGGGATTTTCACAATCACGAGCAGCCTTCACATAAGATGCACAGCTTAATAACCAACATTCCTTACTCCATCCATGATTTAACAGCTTTGAAATATAGCGTATTGTTAATGCAACATGTGTTTACATTTATTTAATCCACAACCCGTTTGATTACATTAGTTTTTTTGTAAATGAAATCTCTTTTGAAAATTGGAGGTCATTTTTACGAAACTTAAATTATTATTGAAAAGTGAGGTCAATTTCCGAAAATGAATTAATTAATTTCCTATAGTTAGGTCTTTATTCGAAAATAAAGTCAATTTAAAAAGTGTAGGTTTTATTTTTATTTGAAAATGAAGTGAGGTCATTTTTTGAAAACAAATCTTTTTTTTTTCTAATTGAGGTCATCGAATTTGTCAATTTTTGAAAAGTGACGTAATTTTTCTAAAATGGCATTACTTTAGAAGTCCCAGGCTCCTCCAACAATGCACCATACTTTAGACATAAAATGAAATAAATTAATAAAAAGGTGCAATAAAAATAGAGCAAGAAACATAATGGTGCAAGTAAAATGCAGGAATAAGTAGAATATATACAATATAAAATATAAAAAGATAAAACAGACTGTAACATTTGAAATACTGTAAGTACATATGTAAATATGTGGAATAACAGATGCATGTACTGTGAACATACATAAGCAGTGACACTTCACAAGGCATATGATTTATGAGTTCAACAGTCTTCTGGCCTGTGGAATAAAACTGTCCCAGAGTCTGGTGGTCCTGGTGCAGATACTGAGGCTCTGTGTGCAGGCGGCAGCAGACGGAACAGTCTGTTGCTGAGCTGATGGGGGAGTCAGTCAGAATTTCAGCAGTCTTGTCTAATGAACTGACTGAGAGCCGCTTTAAATATCTCTGCTATCTCATAATCTTCACGTGGGGCTGAGATATCTGTGTTTACTGGGGCTCTGGGGGCTGTATGCTCCATGTAACGTTATGTCTTGATGCTTTGTGTGTTGGCTGGGGAATGGCCGGTGTATATCTCAGCACCGGGAGTCACAGCAGGCTGACGGAGCGCTGGGTCTAACCTAGCAGCAACAGAAAGTTTGACAATGTGGCGGAGGAGTCGGCTGAATCAGAGCTATCTGCTGACTGCTAACAGAAGATCTGTCCATCTCTCTCTCACTCTCCTGCAGCAGGAGCAGCCTCCTGGCAGCGGTGAGGACGAGTCGAGGGTGCGAGTCCTTCTCTCGTTTCTGCCACTTTGGATTTGATCAAAACAAACTATCAGGCCCGGGTCAGGCAGCTGCACCTCTGTACTGAGGCAGACTGCAGCTACACTGACTCACTATCACCTCTAGAGGAGCAAGTGGTATTACAGGCTGGACACAGCTGCTAGCTGTTAGCATGCTAACTTCAGTAGATATCTCTGCAACACAACACACAGACGTCTTTTACACGACGTCAACACTGTTACCTCTTCACACTCTGTTAATGTTAGTTCATTGTTTTAATGTTTTAAGTTTAAATTCATTGAACCTTTAATGATCCTGTGTGCCTTATTCGTGCACCGCTGGGTGTAGATTTCCTCCATGGATGGCAGCTCCGTCCTGGCGGTGCAGTTGCCATACCAGGCCGTGATGCAGCCAGTGAGGAGACTCTGGATGGTGCACCAGTAGAAGCTGCAGAGTACCCTGGAGTCCATGTTTAACCTGCGCAGCCTGCGGAGGAAGAGGAGTTGCTGTCTCGCTGATGGTGTTTGTGTGTGATGTTTGTGAGTCCAGGTCAGGTCCTCACTGATGAACCCCAAGGAACCTGATGCTGCTGACTCTCTGCACTTGATGGTGATGGAGGCGTGTCCCCCTCTCTGTTGCTTCCTGTAATCCCCAATCAACGCCTCAGTTTTGCTGACGTTGCAATGGAGGTTGTTGTCCAGGCATCAAGAGGTCAGGGCTCTGACCTCCTCTTCTGTACGTCGTCTCGTCGGTGATCAGACCGATGACGGTTGCGTCGTCAGCGAACCTGATGACGGTGTTGGAGCTATGTGTGGCCACGCAGTCGTGCGCGAACAGGGAGTAGAGGAGAGGGCTGAGCACGCGATACTACATCATTTTAAAAGTGAGATCATTTTAGAAAAGTGAGGTCCTTTTAAAAAAGTAATTTTTCAAGAGAACCACGTTAAATACTGGAATTATACAAGAACGCGCAAAGCCACTCCCACGCCAACACAGACAAACAAACACAGTGAGGAAACACGAGGAAGGGAGAACAAATAGGAAGAGGCGCCGCCGTAACAGACTGTGGCACTTCCCACTGTGGGCACCAGGCCTGGTTCACCCTGTGGGAAAATGAAAATGACTTATTATATGACTTATAAAGCTTCACAAGCTCTAAACAGAGCTGCAAAACCATCTGCTGAAGACAAATAACGAGCAGCAAAGCAGTGACGAGGACATTATTTTACCCATATAACCTTGCTTCCTACTGTTACTAGAATACTTCCTTGGATTGTACTTTAACCCTCAATCTGTAATGGTTCCACAAGCAGTAGCAAGTGGAAATGTATATGTACTGTAGGTGCTCGGCCAAGCTGTACCAGCCTGTTCTTTAGGATACAGGTGTCTAATTCTCACGTATAGAGAAGAACGTTTTTACTCGTCTGTTGCCTATTCCTAAGTACAGTACAGTGTACACTACAATATTTTTGAAAGGGAGGTGTTTGTTTTATAGGCTATGCTGTTGTTCAATCTAAGATTTGAAAAAAAGAGCGAGGCAAAGTCCTTGTATTTGTAAATTTACTTGGCAATAAACCAAATTCTGAATTGATTCTGACCAGGGTTCAGGCAACTTTGTGTGTTTTTAGACTTTTATTTTTATTTTTCTGAGCGATAAAGTGCTGCCCCCCTCATCCGCCACTGCTCGAAAAAAGCATGAATGTTTTTCCAAAGATACACCATGAACGCCGTGTGATTGACGTGGTTACAGATTTACAAGAGGGATATTCCGCACCTGGCGTCCAGCGTCCAGACACACACACACTATAACACTATTCAATTCAAGTGGCTTTGTTGACATAACTGTATAGAAAAGGCTACAACGTTGCAAAAGCAAAATTATTTGAATAATATTTATTATTATTTATAAATGTTACCGTGTAACTTCAATCTCAAAGAATTTGAGTTTTTATAATAACATAATACAGGAGCCTAATAATAAGAAAAATAATATAAGAATTTAAATACAAAATAATATAATCAAAATGTAATATAAATAATAAATACTAAGAATAATAATCATAATAAGACAAACAAAATAATAATCAATATTAAAATTCAGGGGAGATAATTAGCCTACATTTTATTTGATGGGGGGGCGGTAAGGGACCTGGATAATGGAGAGGGGGGCGCTGGCCCAAAAAAGGTTGAGAACTACTGCACTACAGTGATTATCAATAATATAATTATCAAGTCAATATATAGCCACTACAAGCATACGATTATACGTTTAAGTGTCCCTGACTTGTTTGTATGCATGTGTGCAATCAATTAGTCTGTGATTTTTTTTTTTGCTTTGGATTTTTGTCATTGTCACTTGGGGAGGAGACGTACACATCAGTAGAGGCCTGGTCCAGAATCACAAAGATTACACAGGATTGCTTATCTGTGGAGGAGTTGGCAACATCAATCTGGGTTACAAAAAAGCATTGTGGGAAAGGAGCCTCAGGGGGAAGGATTGTGCTTCCTAAAATCCCCCAGCAGCCTTTAAACCAGCAAAAGAAAACTGAACGGTAACATATATTTATTCCCTTTCAAATGTATTATTTGGTCCATCACGCGTAACTGCTGCAAAATATATTTCTTGAAAAGGTGTTAATTATTTTTTATCACTAATTGCTCTTTGTATATATATATATATATTGGGATATTTGTATGTATTTAACTAAATAACATATAGGGATCTCTTTGCTTCTTCTTGTTGATAAGTGTACATTCTGTCATCAGCCACAGACTACATGCTCCATTAATAAAGGCAAAAAAAAGACAAAAAAAAATAATAAAGCAAAGCTCATGGGCGCTACCTGAAACTTACATCCCATACATCTAAATACATACTGTATAAATCCCCAAATATATCCCATATAGCTAAATCAAAAATTTCAAACATCTACATCAGCAATCTTGTCCCACCCCCACCAACATACACAATTAAATCAATCCGTTATTTATTTACAAGCGGTTTTTTTTTTTTTTTTTTTTTTGCCAGGACATAGGCAAGTTACTGTCAGCTCTTTTGGAGCGTGGGCTGATTTAAGGAACAGGATTTAGCCACGCTCTTTTATAGGTTGATCAGCTTTGATGATATTGCTTTTGATGGGACGATCCACTAAATCCTCCTCTGCAGCTTCTTCTCCACTATGTTCCACCTCCGCCCAAATCCTCCATTGGGAGAGGCACTCTCTTAGCTATGCAAATGTTGTGCGGCACAACAATATCTCTCAATACTTTCTCCATATCCATATGTATCCCGAGGATTGGTGCGTTCTCTCATTAGACGCACCACTGTATCAACGTTTTCTTTCCCACCTTGGCAACATGGCGAAAGATACACCTACCTTGGATTAGGCGGGAAATGTAGTCTCACATGTAGCCTGACAGAAGTACTGCTCATGGTGTGGATTTTATAAAGACACTTTATCATATAAATTAAAATGTTGCTACACTGAGAGTAAATGAGCATTCATATACTTTAATATCCATATGTGTTTTTCGAAATGCCTTTGTGTCTCACTTAAAGCATGTTGAATTGCCGTGTTGTTGAAAGATGCCACAGAAATAAACGTTCCTTGCCTTTGTGGCGAGGCATTGGTCTGCTGACACTTTCACCAGTAGATGGGGATGTTTGCTCACAGTTCACACACAATGGAAATGAGAGAAAAGTGGCGGTGAAGTGTTGGTGTGAGGGGAAGAAAAAGAAATGATGTGACCCTGACAATCTAGAATTGGATCTGTAACATTATTGAGCAAATGACAACAGTTCACTCATAATGTTTTGATTGGTTTTATAGATACAAACATACAAGGCTGTGTGAGGCCGATCTGGAGTTACAACAGCAGACTGATTAATTCCTGCAAACTACACAGGAACTTGTCTAGTGTATACATGGTGCATGGTTTTAAACCCTGAGATAATTACAACACAGTAACATAGAGAGATACATACAGTAATAAAGGAAAGAATGTGACACTTGACAATACAATGATCAATAGTAACGCTACATTAATACTTTTCAATGCTGAAATTTACCACACGTGACTCGTTTTGTTTAACACTTACATGTCATCAGATCACATCTTTGAAAATAAAAAATACACCAAATGCGGAAAAAAAAAAGTACTGTTTGAAGGATCTGCTACTTTTGTCAAACCACATAAACATTAAGTCTTTAGGGTGATGGCTAAAGGGCCCGATGTGGGGACACATGTACTTTTAACTCGTATTGGCTTTTAGCGTATTCAATCAGTTTCGGGCCTCCGCAGCTGACAGGTGCCTTTAACTATTAGTGCTGCAACATTGTATTAGTTTCTTCAGACTTTCATGAATAACTCTCATGAAATTAACATATACATAAGGAGGTTAATGAGAAATTCTTAAGCGCACAAAATCTGAGCCAGACTTGTGCAGTGACTTGTGCAACACCTTCTGTTCTGTGCGAACCAGCCAGTCGAGTAGACCCTAACAGTGGTGGCGCATTAAAGCTAAACTACATTAGCAAGAGTCAAACTGAAAAATATGTTAAATACTGTAAGTGCAAATATGAGGTTTCTCAGGAAACATGATTGTCACAGAAAATCTGAAGAAACAAGCAAGATATTTGTCTTTGGCAACATTTTACGAGATCTTTGAATAATGATTCATGGGGGTGGGGGGGGGGCATTACAAAAAGATTCTGCACATATAAAAGGTTTGCGACCTATGAGGTTTCTGTCTGTCTGTTCCTCTTTGGTGTTACATAGCACTGGACGTGATTACGACATAGATCCTGGCGAGGAATGAGGTGAATGTCCCCTGCCTCAGCAGCTTCATCTCCACATGTATCAGGAAGTCTTTGGGCTCGCGGACCTTTCGCTGCAGGTAGACGGCGCCCGTGAAGCTGTTCAGCTTTCTGGTGCTGAAGTAGCCCTCCTCGTTTCCTTTGATGATGCTGATGACGATCTGGTCACCAGAATAGGCGGGGGATGGTCCGATTCGGAAGATCTGGGCAGGAATGATGATGTTGGTCTGGAAGCTGAGCTGGTAGTACGTGATGCGGACTGGGGAGTTCTGACACTCTAAGGAGTTACTGGGACAGCTGATCCGCTCACAGCGTCTGAAAATGAGTCCAGAAAGGAGAGAGAAAGGAAGCAAGTGGGTGAGCATGACAATAGTTGGAGGCTACGTACTTAAAGTATATTGATAGACTTTATACTTAAAACTTAAACATGTTCATAGGTGTGTTTTTTGTTGGTAAAAATAAATATATTCAGTTTCTTCCTCCTGCCCCCCCACCCCCCAGCATGATTGTGAGTCCTGCTACAAACTACAATTGTCAATATCAGTGTAACATAGTTTTTGCATGGTCCTCCTCCATTATTATGTACATGTATATGCTGTGGTTTTTTCAAAAGTCAGTCAAAAAGTTATTTAAAGAGATTTAAATACTTGCCTTTTAGGGTTTATATTTATTGATCTATATATCATTATTATTTATACTATTAATATTATTGTAAATATTATTTATCCCTTTTTTTATGTCTGTTTTTACTAAATATTTCTAAAAATGCATTCAAATCAGAGCTTTAGTGACACTGAAACATACACACTTTAATTTCCTCACATTTAGGTTATTGTCATGGTCTCCTAATGGGCATGAATCATAAAAAAATCTGAACACTCCGAAGTCTACAAAATGTGGCAGCTAGACTAATGACGAAAAGTAAAACAATATTACTAATGTTTCTACACTGGCTACCAGTTTGTTACGAAATTGATTTGAATATTTTACTTTAATTTCCTTAAAAACACTTCATTGCCTGGCCACAGACTAGATCTATGGATAACTTATCAACCTGCACACGGTCTGAGGTCCTCAGGCTGGATCCTGTTGGCTGTTCTCACGTCAAGGTCCAAGGCTAAAAGGGACAGAGCTTTTGCTGTTAAGGTACCTCAGGTGTATATATATATATATATACATATATATATATATATATATATATAGGTATATCTTTTTTTTTTTACTGCACTTTGTTATCTCTGTATGTGTGTTGTATAAGTATCAATGTGCATTGTATTGTTATACACCAAAACAATGATGAAATTAATGTCTGGTTTTGGTTCTGTGTAATTTATATTCTAAATGAAGTTTGAAAAAAAAGAACTTAAATAAGAATTGATAAAAAAATGTTTTTAAAAACCTAAACTGCACTGGAAATAGAAGTCTGCTACTTGTATTAAGATTAGGATGAAGGGTAAATGAATCATGTGTTTCTGAATGTGTCCATAGAATAATGAATCATCTTCGTATTAAGATCAAACTAAATTTCCTCCTTGTGTTTCCCTGTGTTCCCCACTCACACGTATCTTCCATGAGTCCGGTTTTCCAGTGTGTGCGTGTGTGTGTGTGTGTGTGTGTGTGTGTGTGTGTGCTCTCTCTCTCCTGGTTCTTTGCTCCCTGCTCAACCTACTCGGCTGCCATCGATCTACTACCTGTTCCTGATTCAAAAACCACAATGCCTGCCTTCCCTGAGTCCTCAGAGCCATCAATGAACTACTCTCCTGGCCATTTTCACAAGATTCCGTGGGGGCCACAGAAGAAGGTGTGGTTGCCATGGTTCCACCATTGTCTCAGCTGTCCAGTGCCACAGAAATTCTCAACTGCCCAGCAACTTGCCCTCTTCAATTCTCAGCGCCACAGAGCTTCCACCTTATCCTGATCCCTAGTTGGCGGCCCGAACATCACCCGTTCCTGGTTACGAGTAGGCGCACCTGCCAACACCCCACCAGAGCCCCATCCGTTGGCCACACATTCTAAGGGCCCTGCCAGACCCTCAGCAGCTGGCAGTCTCTGCTAACAGCCAAACCTTCTGTCGGCCGCCCCTGCAGACACCCAACCAGACATCCCAGAATTCTCGCTGGCCTCCTGCTCTACTGTTAAGTTGCTGGCCTCCTCCTCTGCTGTCCTGTACCTGGTCTCCTGTTCAGCTCTCAATGGGTCTAACCTACAGCTGGGTCATCAGTTGCTGGCTGCCTTTCCTGACCTAAAGTTCACTGGTTTGGCCTCCAGAGTGGTCCCATCGTCCACCTCCCAGCAGTCCTCCAGAGGGATGCAGCCTTTGTCAACAACCTCCAGGCCATCCACTAGAGTCCTGTCTACGTCGCCAACCTCCTACCCATCTTTCGGAGGAGTTCTGCATATCTGGTTGTATTCCTGCCCATCCCTCGGATGTGCTCCACCCATCTTGTCCCCCCTCTCCGTCGGCCAGAGTTGTTCCAGCATCCTGGTCGCCCTCCAGATCTGCACCACCCATCGCTCCTGGCATCTGTTTGCCATCCTGAGAGGCTTTGCCTGTCCGTTACGCCCTGTCCAGCGCCCAGGCAGTAGTGCAGATGCAGAATCTGTGCAGCAGATAAAATGTAGCAATGTAGTAATAAAAGTGATTGAACTAGTAGCATCGTTGCATGTAGCATCGCTAGTCCCCATTACTGCACAGAACAACAAAGACATACAGTAGAGTGAAGAAAGCAGGTGTGCTCCAGTGGCCACTAACAGGGCTTTCCCAGTCTGTATTACGATGCTCTGCGACTGCATATTTACAGTCTAGAGTAAAGCTTGATGTAGCACACTGTAACATTTGCACAGCTCATGCCAAAACAAGAGTGTCTTGGACCATGCTCCAATTAATCACATGGTGGCAGTAAAATAAGACCATGAGATCTTCTAATCTCATCTCAGTGTCCATGGCTGCCAAGTCTACTCATGAATGAAAGATGTCTCTCCATGCCAAGCCAAGCCACGTCACACTGAGTTTATTAAGGTATATCTTGATAACATTGATACGACTCCTCCTGTGAGCTGAGTGGAGGGTATGTCGGCTGTTTCTGTCTGGAGGGCAGATTGGGGAGAGCTGCAGAGACATCCCTTGGAAGCACCGAGCTGATCAAAGCCATCTGACTTCATCGTACCGCTCCTCTAACGTTCACAGCTAAAAATCTGTTCTGTGCAGTACACTGCACTGCATGGACAAGGATGTACAGTACTTCTCAGTGGAGGAGCACAGGCAGGGAGGAACTAAAGGGAAATCTATCAAACATATTTAAATGAATAAAGTCACTGCGTAAAGGTCAATATGTCAGGTTTTAAATACCCAGGATACTGCAAAATAACTTCAATTAAAATTTTACCATGGGGAGGGCGGAGCATGCAGATGGGGTAGCCATTCGCTCCCATAAGCTATGACAGAAATAAACTTAACATCAGTGTATGAAGATCCTTTTCATAATGACTACTTGCACACTTTGTATACAGTGCTGGTAAAAGATATAATATAATTTACCTTCTCCCAATACAAATTTTACTGACTAGAGCTTGAACTCATCATATTTAAGGTCAATGGCACCTCTGTACATGAGCTGTAAATTCTGTTATTAATCCTTTAATGAGTCAAGCAGGACTGTGCTGCCCACCGGCTGCTAACAGCTAGCAGCTAACGTTAACTAGCTCTCCTCCTGCCAAATTTAACACAGATTTGTTGTTAACAATATTATCAGGGAAAAATGTAATGAGTTATTATCGTTTTTACTTTGACAGCCCTAGGTATAACCTTTGCCAAAATGATAATGGCTTGAATGTAGTGTTAACTGCTGTTTGATTGTTGTTTGAGTTCCTAGGGTATCTGAGCACCAATTTAAAGGTTCCGAGAGATACCATGTGGTAATTAGTGTAGGGGTGTTAGTGTACTTTAATCTGCTGTTCAGGTTTTCTATTAATCTATTGTTATATGTAATATAAATCAAGATCACGCAGATTATTAACATCAGTGCAGTAGAAATTGATTTTTAATGTATTTGTTGCCGTTTGTGTAGTTTGAATGTCAGGTGAGGGGCAGATTTCTTTTTTTAAAGATTATATTCATATATATATTCATTGTCACCTCAGGGGACTTCAATCATGTAACACTAGACTCCACACTAGAAGACTTTCATCAGTTTGTAAGCTGCCCCACCAGGAAGAACAGGACATTAGACCTCTGGTATGCTAATGTTGAGGATGCTTACACTGCCACCCCCCTGCCCCCACTGGGGAAGTCTGATCACAACCTAGTGCTGCTGAAACAACAATACAAATCATAGATCCAGACACAACCGACAACCACATGTTCCTTAAGGAAGTGGTCTCCGGAGGCAGAGGAGGCTCTGAGAGACTGTTTTGGGTCTACTGAGTG
Organism: Bovichtus variegatus; assembly: GCA_943593645.1. Classification (NCBI taxonomy): domain Eukaryota; kingdom Metazoa; phylum Chordata; class Actinopteri; order Perciformes; family Bovichtidae; genus Bovichtus; species Bovichtus variegatus. Next base: position 3,326,767 of record CALSCE010010661.1, read on the forward strand.
GAGCGTCCTGCAAGAGCCACACGTTGAGGACATTGAGGGGGTGACACACTGCATCACTGACTAACAGAACTTCTCTATGGATGTTGTGGCCGTACGCTGCTTCCCTAACAACAAGCCCTGGATTACAAGCAATGTCAAGGACATCCTTAACAGAAAAAAGAGGGTATTCAAGGAGGGAGACCGGGAAGAGCTGAAGCGCGTGCAGGGGGAGCTCAAGGTTCGACTGAGAGAGGCAAAGGAGGAATATAGAAGGAAAGTAGAGCAGAAGCTGCAGGACAACAACATGAGGGAGGTCTGGGATGGCATGAACACCATCACAGGCTGCAAGAGAAATACAGCAGAGGGGGACGCTGTGAGAGCAAACCAGCTCTCACTGTTCTACAACAGGTTTGATAGCCCAGCTGCTGCAGCCAGGAGCTGCCCACCCAGCACCTCCCTACGCACCCCCACCTCTGCCCTCACCTCCCCCAACACCGCGACCCAGGGTGCCTCCAGGGACTATGCAACTCCCCTCCCCCCCATCATCTCCAGTTCGCATACCAGGCAAAGGTGGGCGTGGATGACTCCATCCTCTGTCTGCTACACAGGGCTTACTCTCATCTGGGTAAGGGGAGTGGCGCGTGAGAATGATGTTCTTTGATTTCTCCAGCGCCTTTAACACCATCCAGCCCCTACACCTGAGAGATAAGATGACAGAGATGAGGGTGGACTCACATCTGGTGAGATGGATTACGGACTACTTTACAGAGACCACAGTACGTCAGGCTGAAAGGCTTCTGACACTGTGGCCAGCATCACTGGAGCGCCACAGGGGACAGTACTCTCCCCTGTCTTGTTCACCCTCTACACCTCTGACTTCCAACACAACTCCAAGCTCTGCCACATGCAGAAATACTCCGACGGTCAACAGATGACACTGATCGTCGGCTGTGTCAGGAATGGACAAGAGGGGGAGTACAGGAGCCTGATGGAGGACTTTGTGAGGTGGTCCAAGTCAAACCATCTGCAGCTGAACACCACGAAGACCAAGGAGATGGTGGTGGACTTCCGAAGCAGGCCACACCTGCAACCGGTGTCCATCGAGGGGGTCGATGTGGAGGTGGTCAGGACCTAGAAATATCTGGGGCTGCAGCTGGACTGGACTGCAAATATGGACACTCTTCACAAGAAAGGGCAGAGTTGTCTGTAGTTTCTGAGAAGGCTGGGGTCCTTCAAAATCTGCAAAAAACTGCTGTTAATGTTCCACCAGTATGTGGTGGCCAGTGTTCTCTTCTATGTTGTGGTGTGTTGGGGAGGAAGCAGCAAGAAGAGGGACGCAGGGCGGCTGGACAGACTGGTGAGGACGCCTGGCTCTGTAGTGGGAACAGAGCTGGACTCCGTGGTGACGGTGGCAGAGAGAGGGACCTTGGATGAACTGTTATCCATCCTGGACGGCCACCACCCTCTGCGCAGCACATTCACCAGGCAGAGGAGCATGTTCAGCAGCAGAGTGCTGTCTCAGTCCTGCTCCACAGACCTCCTCTCGGTGATGGAAAGCAGAAGTGCATTTAACCCTGGACTTAAAGCATAGTGACACTTTACCCTTCATTTTTAGTTTTGGATTTTAATGCTCACTTATTTATGGTTATAGATCTGTATGCACATGTGCACCGCACTGTTGGCACTAACCCTAAATATTTACACAGCCACTGGTCAATGTTGCAGTGTATTTTTGTATTTATTACAGCTTTTATTCTTATATTTTGTCTTTTAATTTTATTATTTTTTCTTACTTTTAATGGTGTGCGTGGGGGGGGGCAGATATAATTTGCATATCATTTGCATATTTAACACAATTGTTACATTGTTACACCTATACTGGCAGCTACAAAGCCTTCCCCCACCCCCACTTTGGACAATCAGATCACTTTCCCATGCTTCTCCTGTCAATTTAATCCTGTCAATTTACTCCTGTCAACTTACTCCCAGCTAATTGAAAGGGTTAAACCATCAGCAGCTCTACGGGACTGTTTCGAGTGCACAGACTGGCACACGTTCGAGACGCCACCCGGGAGAACCACATAAATCTTAAGGAACATACAGTATATCAAATGTGTTGATGATGTGGTGATCACAGAGAAAATAAAGAGGCTCTTCTTTAATGGCAGAGGACGTGAGCGCCTGTCCAAAGTAAACAAGTTTTGTCCATGCAGCGGCTCTCCACAGCCGGCTAGCCTTCACAATAGGAGCAACCAGTAGTTAGTAAAGAGCTAACTGCATTCTGCAAAATAAGAAACGGAGCGGCACAGCTGACTAAGCAGTAAACTGCACAAAGACACAAGGACTCGACCGGCATCACGGCATCATCAACAAAGACAGCACGCTGCTTCCCTTCAGCTCAAAGGATTTGCCAGCTAAGCTAACAGCTGTGAGCCAAGTAGCCTTTGTATTCATGAACTGAACCTCCGCTGGGCATGTATTATTCAAAAAATTATATAAAAAAAGTGTATTATTTAGTATACATTTAACTTTACACGACTAAGAAAGCGTAGAACTGCTAAACTGTTGTAAATGTATATGTGTTGATTTGGTTTTCATTCACTGAGCTGAATTGTGTGATCTGTTGGGTAACATGCGCGCACACACACACACACACACACACACACACACACACACACACACTCATATACATATTCCCTTTTGATTGCTTACTAGTATATATATTTTTGGAACATACATGCTGGTTTGTTAAATGTTGTACAAGAGTGAGTATTGACAAACTCTAGTATCAAAGAATTCCGAAATGCTTTAACCTTTACTACCTGTTTATGTTGTCATTTTGTTTATAGTTATTCCTTTAATCAGATTTCCTAATTCATTGCCGAGTACATTTATGAGACTATTTTATGAAGACTAAAGGAACTTGCTATCGTTTTACTCTGTTACAGAGGTGGTGCCCCCTAGAGGTGACTTGGTGTAAATCAAGTCATGCTAATTAATATCATTAATATGTATATTAAATATAATGAATCATTATTTCTTATATTGATTATTCATTGAATGAAATGTATTTATTAATTATGATTAATATTTGTTAATAACCAAACTCATTGGAGTCAAAGGAGCAATAGAGAGTATCCACTGGAAACGTTTCAAATTGGCATCAGGTACCATTGGTCCAGTGAGGTGACAGAACAGATAGTTAAAAAACAATCCCCACCGCAGCAGCAGCCTGTTTACCCTGCTGCTGTCGGGCAACAGATGTACCCGCCGTCGTACCGTAAGACGGACAAGAGCGTCTTTCCTCAGGCTGTGAGACTCTTCAACTCCTCCTACGTACTAAACTATACAAACGGTTTTGTTTAGTTTAGTTCTTTCTTCGTAGCATAAAGGGACAGCTTGCACCTCACTGTGCGGCCCTCGGTTGTAGGATGAGAATAAACCTGAACCTGGTTCAATGTATTGTTGCATTGTCATTGTTTGGTTGTCGGGGCATAGCCAGCGATGTATGAGTGTCTGTGAATGTTTATCGTTTGTAAAACAACAGCACGCGGGGAGAATAACACGACTCACGTGTCTGACACCTTCTTGTAGTTGTGAGGGCAGTCGAAGGAGAGACACCTGAAGCCTCCATGCAGGTTAAAGCAGGTCTGTCCATATGAGCAATTGTGGGTGCCAGTTGTGCATTCGTCAATATCTGGAAAAATATATATAAATAAAAGGGATCAGAAAACTTACAGTGTTAAGCAGTTTGATTTTGAACTGTATCCTTCTTTTTTTTTTTTTTTTTAATTAGATCATATAATTTGGAACAAACCTCATTGATCTTCAGAAACACATTTGACAGCTTGACAAAACAATCCCAACTCCAGGTCTTACTAGCTATTTTCAGGGCTTTCAGAATATATTAATTTCAACTGAAAACTGCCTTACTCCTTAAGTGTACTTATCTATTATTTTTTAGTTGTATTATTATTTTCTATATTTCCTTATAGTTATTATAATTATCATTGTTTCCTCTCTTTTCTCTAGTTTTTTTTGGCTGGGGTGGCCCGAAACCCTAATAAAAAAATTAATGAATAAATATATAAATAAAAATAAAAACAAAGCAAAACAAGTACGTGTGTATGTGTATATACTTTGCCTCTACAGTTGCATCCACACACACACACAAGAATCCTACTCAACAGACACAGCCCCACACCCTGGGATCAGACTATTGCTTTTTCTCTTACACTGTACCCACTGCATGTTTTGCCCTGTAGTGTTAATCCTGTCATGTCACCCACTGTAACAAGTGTTGGCGAAGTGTTGGTGGCGCAGAGCTCAGCGGCTGGCTTGCCACCTGCAGCAATAGTTTTGGGGTCTGTTCTATTTTCTTCATTAGAGGAAACATCGGAGAGATTTAGACATACATGTCTGATTTAGACGAGGAGTCTGTTCTGGCAGACGTATCCGAATGCTAGGTGTAGTTAGCCTCTCTTATTTTTTTGTGTCGTTCATTAGCATGTTAGCTTGGAAGCTTGGAACTAGCAGTGGCTGACACAGGTTGATGTCGAAGAACTGCACACTACCATGTTGGCTGTCAAAACCGTCGCTATACTACGACGCAAACTCTCGCTATCTGTATTGACAAGCCCGCTCTGCACTGCTTGCAGGTTTCGGGTTTCAGGTTCCTCTGCTGGTGTTGTGTCGAAGACTCAAGTCTCCCTGTCAATATGTAGGCTGATTTGTGCATGAGACACACCTTCCATCGCAGACTGAAAACCCACCTGTTTCAACTGCAATAATATAACTACTCAATAATAAAAATAAAAAAAAACGAAAAAAAAAATGTTCACTTTTTCAAATTTCAAATTTTCACTTGGTTGGCTTATTTGAATTTTTATTCTATTGTTTCTGTTTGTTGCACTTACTTTGGTTTGGCTTATTTGAAGCTATTGTTCTGCACTTGTATGAGTTTACCTGTTTGAAGGTGATGTACTTGCAAGATTCTCGCTGTTTGGAGTCGTATCCTCATGATTGTTTACACTTATTGTAAGTCGCTTTGGACAAAAAGCGTCTGCTAAATGAACTGTAATGTAATGAAATGTAATGTAGACAGATTGGCTTTCAAATTGGTGACGTACCAAATGTAGCTTGCCCTTTGCACGTCTGAATCTCAGATTTACTTAAGTGCACAGTAGAGGAATGTAAAAAAAACACCTCTCTCGATACACATTTAGTTCAGATACAAGTCAGTAAAGTCAAGGTCAGACATGTTAGGGGTCATAAACATAAGAAAAACATATTTCGAGTAGAGGGAATCTTTCATTAGTCACAGTAACATGGTGGTGCGTGGCACTGAAATGTTTATTACACAAAATGTGTAATCGCAGTTAAATTGTAAAAAGCGGTATGAAGGTTAAGACACTGATGGATGAATAATAATCTCCATCACTCATGATGTGGTTGGTGTGACGGATGGAGCAGGATTTCTTGTATAACGCACAGGATCACGGTGCAGCTGTAGATGGTAGTAGTTTGAAAGTGAGTTTTTAAATAGCTGCATATAGTCTGAGCGTGTCTTAACAGCCTGTCAGTGACTGTGTTAAAATGTGCTACATTTGTTGAAGTAGTTGAAATAAAGCCACTGAACGCTGAGCCACGATGCAAACAGATGTTTAACATTTTAAATCTACTGTCTTTTAAGCTCGACGCCTTTTCAGTGCAAACCCCAACACAATATCACTGCATTTTCAGTTTACAATCATCGTCTTTTAATTTTAAACTATATTTTTCTTCTTCAGTTTTTTGTTTTTTCCCTTGCCGATTAAAGATGAACATTTCAATTGTAAAGTCGGCTACAGCCTAATACAGTCCACCACTTTATTATCTATTGAGGAAATGGTAAATGATATAAGGACAACACTGAATAAAACTTTATTGTGATAAAATTATTGACATTATTTTTATAGACACTCTATAAGAAATGTGCACACATATCTGCATCCACTGGATTAAGATAGCGGCCTTTCATTTACCAGTTGCCATGGTGAGTCATAGAATCGGAGCTCCATTGACGATGGCTTTTTAGTTCAGCTTTAACCTACTCAAAGTTGATCAAACTAACTCTGATCAGCTGTTCTTGAACCTGAAATCTTTCACTTTCAAGTCAACTCAGAGTTCAAGATTAAACTCAGATTTTTTCTTTAACCTGCTTTCTGGAACGGGGCCCTGGTGCAAAGTAGACAACCTCTCCATCAATGTAAAGAATACAAAGGAGTCATTTTGGACTGTAGGAAGACCGGCACCACAGACAGACAGTCTCCCTCACACTGTGGGATTAATAAACTCATAAACTAAATGCCTCTCACTGAGCAATTTGCTGCTTTCCACTGAACTGCATTTTATTGTTATTGATAACCCACTTGGTCACTTTGTTATCTTAGATTTTATAGTCTTTTATATATATATATATATATATATATATATTACTGTATGTATTTGAATTACTTATTTATTCACATATTTGTTACTGTTATATTTGAATTGTGTATTATTATTTGCCTCCGTTTTATTGCTAGTATCTGTACCAGGACCTGAGTTCCTCATTTTGTTCCCTTTGACATGTTCTGGAATGACAATAAATGGTCCTTATTCTTATCCTTAATTCTATGCCATGTGAGACGGCACAGTGAGGTGTGAGACAGAGTTGCTAAGCTAATGGCAGGCTGCCCGTCTCTCAGTAGGATCGGACGTCTCTACAAGTTACTATGTATGTTAGAATGGATATATTCCTACGTTTGCTAAACTGATTCAACCTCTGTTAAATAAAATGTGTTTATTTCTGTTAATCCCTCACGTGTGCTTCCCCTTTTAATTGCTGTGCTTTTCGAGCCAGACCATAAGACTGTTCACTGAGGTCTCACCTCGGCAGGTGTGTCCATTGGCGGAAATGACGTATCCATGAGGAGGACAGGCACACCGGTAGCTGCCAACAACATTGACACACTGGAAGGTACAAAGGTTCCCAATGCTCTGGGAGCACTCATCAATATCTGTTAAAAAAAAAAAGACACACACACGCACACACCTCATCAATCAGATTAGGATTATTATTGTGGCCGATTGTGGCTCAGGAGGTGGAGGTCGTCCACCAGTCGGAGGGTCGGTGGTTTGATCCCGGCCTCTACAGTCAGCATGTTGAAGTGTCTTTGGGCGAGATACTGAACCCTAAATTGATCCCGATGGCCAACAGTGTGAGTGTGTGTGAATGGTTATCACTGATGAGCATGTGGCACCTTGTACAGTAGCTTCTGACTGTATGAATGTGTGTGAATGCTGATGTGTTGTAAAGCACTTTGAGTGATCACAAAGATTGGAAAAGCGCTATATAAATGCAGTCTATTAGAGCACCAGAGAGAGTGTGGGAGCTAAAGGCAGTTTCAAATAAAGTCACTGTAGGATGGGGATTAAGGTCCTGTCACCCAAAACAACATTAATGCTGACAAGAGTCATGCTGCTATTCTCAGCAGTCATGGGAACACTGTCAAATTATTTGGATTAAAGAGATGTAATTTGTTGTATATAATTGTTACAGGGGTTACTAAAACCCCTTCAGCCCTGACTGAAAGGTGTCCACTGTATTTGCCTTATTCTGTTTCTCTCTCTCTCGAGCCCTATAAAGCCTCAGTGTTGAAAACCCTTCAGTTCAGACTGCTGCAGACACATCATCAACTCCAGTTTCTGCCAGATAAATAGTTGGGGGCTGTTGCTTTACCGTACTCTCCTCTGGTACACTGTGCGTGTGTACAGTATACTGTATGTTTTTTTTCACCGCTTTCTCAATACCTAACATTCAGATAGCTACAGATGCGACCTGCAAAGCAAAAATTACTAATGCAATGGTGTGGACATTTCCCGCAGTGTTTTTGCATATAATTATGGAAAAACTAGTACTGATTAGTTTGGTATAGGGTGTTTGATATAGATTTTCCTACCAGGTTTCATCCAACACCCGTCCTATTTTATTACCGTCTCGAAGGCAGAACCTACCATGAAAACTAATATTGAAGGCTAATTTAAAGCCCCTAAATGTAAATTTTATGTGATTATTTGATCTTTTTTTTTAACAGAATACTGACATTGATATTGGGGGGGTTTGGGGGGTATGGACTTGCATTAGTGTCTGCAAGACTGTCTTTTTTGACACAACCACAAGTGAGTGAGTGTCAAAGTCTTTTGTTTTTTTGACCACTTTGCGGCAGAACAACTTCAAGGCAAATAAATAACACACTAGCCTCCACTATAAATAAGTATTATGGATGTAAAAGAAGATTCATATATTAATATCAATATTGTTCACGCAAAAAACACCCTGAAATATCGTGATGGTATTTTAGGGGTCATGTCGCCCATCCCGACTGGCGATGTGATTGGTCCATGGTTTAACACATGGTGTGTGTGTATCCAACTGTTTTTCAGATTAAACAAAATGTTTCTGTAATGACACATTTCTATTAAGAGTGTAATGGCCAGTTAATTCAACTATGTGTTTAGTGGTGGAGTTGTAATGGACTGCATTACATTGATATTTGGTTCTTATATTCTTTCCCCCCACATGTTTGTAAATGGAGAGGGCAAAACATTAGAAACATCTCTCAATATAATGATGAATGCTACAACTACAACCTCAATAATACACATGTAGGTAAATGAATACCTCTCTGAAAGTGTCAATCAAAGCTGACTTATTATAATATTTGTAAAGGTAGAACTGATGGATGAGCTGTTGAATGCGTCACATGTTACAGGTGTACCTGATAATGTGAGTGTACCTCTGACATTTCAAGCCTATAAAGTTGTTTGTAGTAACGTGTTAGCAGTCAATCGCACAGCTGTACATAAAGCAGAGCCGGAGCGACTCTACCCGTCTCTACCTAGTAACTTAAACCGAAAATACCTTCACAGGTGTGTCCGTCGTCTTTCAGGTAGTAGCCTTGGCGACAGTAGCATTGATATGAGCTGTAGATGTTGGCGCACTCCTGGCTACAGGGTTTCTTGTCACATTCATTTACATCTAAGCACAGAAAAAGAAAAGACACAGTTAGAATCCTCAAAAATGTGTTATCTCATATGCGTATGCTAACTCAATACTCACTGATGGCCCTATGGAGTTCTACGGAAGGGGTTCATATTCAATAGCCTTGTCACAAGTGTACAGTTTCATTTGATTTAAAGTCTCAGTCATTTTCAAAAATATGCCAGTCAATTTAATTTTCAGCAAACGTTACTCATTCATTGTTGGTTTTGGTATTTTCATGGGTTTCTTAACTTTAAGAAAAACATCTAAACTGCCAGCTTTATCCTTTTTATGTGAGGACACCATTTCAACAGAAGAACCGAGCACCACCTACAGAGACGTCATCAGAAGAAAAGAAAAAGAGTTCATGTAGTGATTTCTGGGGGAGTGCACTGTGGAGTGACCGCTTCAGCCAATGACGATCATGTGGCTCAAACAAGCATTTATAATAGGATGAAGAAGAAAAAACTGATGAAATGCAAAGCGAGAGGAGTGAGAAAGAGATTGAATTGTGAATGAATGAAGCATAAAGAATAGTCTTCCCGATTGATTGTACGCTGAGCTTCATTTCAAATCAGGAGAGACTTCATTCTGGGTGTCTAGTGGTAGTCTAGTCTAGTCTAGTGGTCAGGCTTTCAAATAGAACACCAGAAGGTTGTGAGTTCAATACCAGGAGCTGCCACCATTGAGCTCCTGAGCAAGGCACTTAACCCTGAGTTGCTCCAGGGGACTGTCTCTGTAGTTAGTCACTGTAAGTCGCTCTGGATAAGAGCGTCTGATAAATGACCTGTAATGTAATGTAATTCTGAAGGAAAGAATATTTTTATTGACGTGCACAAAAGGATAATAAATGTAAATAGTCTTTGGCTGTAAGACCCCATCATGATGTCGTATATTTAAAGGGAGGGGCGGTGAAGCCTTAAGTTGAATATGAAATGCGATGAATTAGGTAACAATAGGTCTGAAATGACGATTTATGGAGGCAGCAAACACTAATATTGTTAGCTGAATACCAGAACAAAATTAGGTCTAACCATCAAAAATCGTATTAAGGTCAGCATAACCCAACTAAAATAAAAAGTCATAAGACCAAACAGAAATTAAGGTCTGATGACAAATCTGAAAATACCTTGAACGACGCACGAGGACCATAGATGTTAGCATATAGAGCATAATAAAATATCAGCGAGGAAATTTCAGTCAGCAATGACAAACGTAAATGAAGGTCTGATGAACAAACTGAAAATACCGTGGCTGACGCATGAGGTCATGTATGTGTCTTCATTGATGGTATGATGGTGCGACAAATACTGACCAAAAATTGGTAAATGAACAAAAGCAGATACCATGAAACACAACGCCACCACCAGTCATATGCCCGCTTTACCAGGAAGTAGACATTCAGAGATCTTTCATTTGCGAGAACAGTGCTGATACTGAGCGAATGTAGGAGGTGTAGCCAGAGAATGACCAACGCCCCCGTTGTTGCAGGGATGTAGATGAAATGCCTTGATTAGCAGCAGAAAAGCAGTATTTATCCTAAGGAATGCCCTGAATAATGCTAATGGACAGGTAGAGAACTTGTCTTAAATGATCATTTAACCAAGGTTTTGATAAGGGAATATTCCCCTGATGAAGAAATGACGAAGAGAGGGAGCGAGTGATAAGTCTAATGTATAAGTATTTTATCATAGATTTGAAAGAGCAAAAGGGAAATTAGTGCAAGCAAACATAATGAATATGACACCATTTACCAGATTATGATGAATATGACGGAATTGTCAGAGCAATGAATGAGAATTGTAATTAGCAGAATACAATTAATATGAAGCAAATGGCACGAAGCAAAGAATATGTAGTAATTAGAAGATGACAATGAATGTTGCAGCCCTTAGATGAATAAAATAAATATGACGCCACGCCGCAGAATACGACAGATATGAGCAATGCAAAAAGCAACGCATATGTATATAATTAGGGGTGTAAACACAATTTAAATGCAATAATATGAAGGATATATAATGAAAATATTAAATATGGAGCAACGTGCAGACAGGCCATGCACAAACGTACAAGTCCATATCCAAACAATAAAGAAACAATACTAGAACATGGATAGAATATGAACAAAAATGATGTACATATAATGTTATATAATATAATATAATAATTATACATTTTATTCTTAGAGCTCTTTTCATAAAACTCAAAGACGCTTTACATATAATATATATATAATAGAAAGATAGATATACATATAATTATGAGAAAGACTATCTAATACGGAATACTTTTTTATAATGAGCCAATTGCACAAAATTGAGCCCAATTATGTTTATATAATGCATAATCTAGGTTAGTCAAGTGTTTTTATTTGTGTATTTAAACAAAGTCATGACAGTGGTTTTGGACAAACCAGATATTTTGTGCAGAAGTGGCGAGGATGTTGCTTCACTTTCTCCGATCCTTGAGATTGCAAATAGAGAGGTTTCACACTAGTGGCAATTTACAGGTCATTTTTTTTTAGCAGATGCTCTTATCCAGAGTGACTTACAGTGAACTAACTAACTACAGGGACAGTCCTCTGGAGCAACTCAGGGTTAAGAGTCTTGCTCAGGAGCACAATGGCAATCTGGTATTGAACTCACAACCTTCTGGTGTTCTATTTGAAAGCCTGACTACTAGACCACTAGACTACCACCATCACCATTAATGGTCTTGAATGTCAAGACCCGCATCATAGTTTCTGAAATGTGATGCATCTGAGGCAGTGGTTAGTATATTTCTGGTGAGTTCCGGCTGCTTGTTCTATTCTAGGCAATGTTGTCGATCCTCCTCTTGACGTAGCTCTGCATGTCGTTAAGCAGCTGGATATTTTTACTTTTTTCACCACCGTCCCAGAACCGTCCCGGAATACTTTTTTAACCGTCCAAAATATTCTATATTTGTTAGCTGTTAGTGACAAAACTGCGGCAATGCTGCAGCATAATGAAAACATAATTAAAATGTTTAAGAAATAATTATATTTATTATGCTCGATTTAAAGAGATTTTAAACACAATACAAAGTTCTATGTAAACTTTAACACAGAATGTAGTAACGCATTACTTTGGAAAACATCTGCGTCTCAGTTCAGTCTTTGTACAGAGGCCCTGAAGCCACTACTCCTCCACTGCTTTCACTAAGTCATAGTGCTGTGCGGGGGGGCCACAAGCAGCAATTTGCAGGAGGCAGTTGAGCATCTCGTTAGACAAGCAGGACCTCCAGTCTGACTTGATCCTCTTCATGCTGGAGAAGCCACGCTCACAGCAAGAGGAGCTCATGGGAAAGATGAGGCTGATCTCCACTATCACCTGCATGTGCTGGAACTGGCCGTCCCTTCCAATGGCACCTTGAATCAGCCGCTGCCACAGCACCTGGGAATCTAGGTGCCTGTAGTGACGGGCAACGACAATCTTGAAGTCAAGCCACTCTCGCGTAGCTGCACCCTCGGATTCAAATTCCTCACCTGGTACAAGTACTGGATGGAAATGCTCCATGAAGGCATTCAGCTCAGGGGTACCAAATTTTGCCAGGTCAGCGGTGCCTTCTGGCCAGTTGGACAGATCAAAGAGTGTGGAGGTTGCCTTTAGAACACCGGTCTCCAGACTCTTGAAACGCTCTAACACAAAATCACAGAAGCTGTTTGTGAGGCGAAGCTTGAGTGTGTTGAGGGTGAGCGACATTGGTCCTGCTGATCAGGACACCCTGGCAGGTACTTCTAGCCCCAACCACATCCATAAACTGGCATAGCCTTGGGTCTGCCCTCAAGTTTAAAAAGACGAGAAGCTTCATAAAACGTTAGTAAATTTAATAACAAAAAAAACATGCAACTTTAATCATGTTGAGCTGAGACAATAATAAATAAAATGATCTAATGATAAAATATTTAAATACCTATTTAAATTGGTCAATGACAAATAATATTTTCTGCTTGACATTTAGCACTTAATAATAATAATATTTTATTAATAAGATTTCTTACCTGCATGGCCATGAGAGAGAGAGAGAGAGAGAGAGAGAGAGAGAGAGAGAGAGAGA
>CALSCE010010661.1:3345970-3366706 GCA_943593645.1 Bovichtus variegatus
CGACCCCGGATAAGCGGTTGAAGATGGATGGATGGATGGATGGAGAAGAAGTGTTAAGAATGAGAGAGAATTGTGAATGAAGGAAGCATAAAGATAAAGATATTCTTTCTTGTTGAACTTATGCTGAGCCTCATTTCTCAACCAACAGACATGAGTGTCTCACAGAACAGGTTTTAATTTTTTTTAAATGTATAAACCTTGCTGAAGACTCTTTCCATGAAACTTGAACTAACTTTTTCCACCTCAACAGTAAACGTATCAGGAAAGATACCTTAGAGCCAAGGTTTTAGGGGCTCTCTAGCTCTGGGAAAGAGATGCTAACAAAATTAACAGCAGGATGCAAGATACTTAAGTGACCTCTGGGTCAGTTTAGGTTGGCACACATGACAAAGAACTCACAAATCCATAAGATTCCACATTGCAAATGGATCTCAGAGAACAGAAGAAGAGTTTGTACTAGTACACAAACATTTTCTTTTGAGAGACTAAATTATACAGTATGTCACATCAGAATCAGAGCATGTGAGCAGAGTGGGAGGATTTTGGATGGAGCACAGAGTGGATTTTTTTAAATAGTTGGAGTGTCGCATTATCTCCCGCTTTAATTTTGCGCTGGTACCATTGTTGCAGTTGTGTTCTCTCTCTTGCGTCACAATATGATTCAGGCACAGTCCGTCACTTTCGGTCTCCAACCGGCTGTTTATTCTTGTAATATAACAGAATGACATTACGTTTATCAGAGCCAACCTCGTGCAACAAGCTCCAGAGACATGGGGACAGCGTACAGCAGACTGGTAACATCATTAACATGTAAACAAAAGGACATTTCAGAATATATACCTGGTAATACAACAGGGTCACAATATAAGTCAATACTTGGATGACTTGTGTTTTCTAGCCTTTTTATTTTTGTTTTATTAGGCCTGTTGATTCATTTTACAGATGACTTTATATTATTTTTCTTACTACATAGTCACAAGTGTAATGTGAAGTAAACCATTTCTATTTGGAAATTGTGGCTTTGGCTGCTCAGTTGTTTTGGGTGCCAGGCTAGGGTTTAAGATAAAATTAAGATACAATGCAGCTTTTTGGAGAAAGCAGTGAGCGATTTGAGTGGAGCGTGATAAAATCGTAGATTAAGTCGGAGAGCGGAGGGAAAGAACAGCTCCATGAGCGGGGAGCAGATATTCCTACCTCTCCTTCTCTCACTCTCTTTCATTCTTTCACAAACACACAAATACACACAAACAAACAAAACAAACACACACACACACACACACACCTCACCCCGGCGTGGCAGTGAAAAGATGCTGACCAAATCTCTGCCATAAATTGTGCATGCATTCTTTATTGACTTAACACTGTGTTTTCTTGCTTTGTTCAATCCAAAGTATGAAGTTAAAGGTCGTTAAATCACTTAATAACTTCAGCTGATGTCATTCTATAATGGCTGTACCGTGCAGAATGATAAAGTACGCAGAGTAATGCATTGTTCAGTGTGATTTTCTCATTGTGAAGGAATTAATATTGTATTAGACTTGTAGTCAATCAAAAGTATATAGCCCTCTCTGTTACTATTAGCAGTATTCAATATTACAAACAGCTATTTGCTATGTAAAGATATAGTGGAGTAATGTTTACCCGAGCAGAGAATGAGGTTGTGCTCCCTCTGTGTGTGTTGTAATCCGAGTTTCTCTGTGCTTTGTTTACATGGCCGGGCCCGGCCGCGTGTGCATCAGAAAACCTTTTATCAGAAAACCTTTATTCGTCCCACAGCAGGGAAATTTACGGATGCATGTGTGGCTAGCTAATGGCTGCCGCTCTGCACTGCTCATTTACAGCGGTTAGAGCTCATAGCGACGTCCCTCCCACGACATTGTCAGAGAAACGTAGCACACATCCTTGGTTCCCACTCTGGTTAACCCGATTAGCACTGTTGCCGTTGTTTGCACTGTTCTTGCTGTTAGCACTGTTAGCTGCTAGCCACCGGCTCAGCCGCGGCCACGGTGAGAACCGTGTGGAGGCAATCCCTCTGCTCCGAAATACGTATAAATTAGCTGAGTTAATATCGGACCCAACTATGACAGATCAAGATTCATCAGTTACCAACCAACATTAGCAATCAAGAACTTTTGCAGCCCATCTACCTTAAAGACCTTGCCTGGACATGCTGAAACATCTCTCTGGAGAGCTATGACGCTCCACTGGAGCTGAAACAAAAAGGCTTTCATACGCTGCAAAAGTAGGAAAAAGGGTTTATCTGACTGTGATAAGAGTTGATGTCATACCACTGTCTGTAGTCTTTTTAGGACTAGAGCAGTGCCCGTTCGGAATGTGCTCATGCACGCGTTTACGGTAGCAACGTTACAGTGTACGCATCATGAGTGCAAAAGCTGCCATGAAAGTCTTATGGCCTCAATAAAGTCAAATCCCCATTAAATGTGTATGCCCCACGTTTGGAAGAAAGTCGGAGTTCAAACTGTCCGACACCATAGACCAGGGCTATTCTACGATATTGTTCAAGGGGCCACACATTTTTCTGAAAGCTAAAGTCAGGGGGTCGGACATTTCCCTGAGCTATTATAGGTGGATTATGTGTTGTGTTATTATGCCGAGTTACAGGAGATGCTCGAACAGATTAGGACAAAGATCTCTCGCTGCTGCACGGCCGCTCCGGGCACCTGTAGCGTAACGGTACAGATAAACGTCTAACGTGTTTAACAAACACACACAGACACACATCCTGATTTCCATCACTGGTTAACGTAATGGCACGGACAGGCGCCCTATTTTGTGAAAGTAAACATACATAGACGTGTCCGCGCTGTGTTGTGGATTTTGATGCAGGCGCTAAACAAAGTCTGGCTGAGCTGAAAAAAGAACAACACTCACAACAGTGCAGCTTACCAAAAACAACACAGTGTAACTTAAGGAAGTAAAGTAAAGAAAAGTTGCCCATGTTGACAGAGAAGCTTCTATTTTTGAGTTGGAAAGTGAACCAGTTCAAGGCAGTGCCATCAACACCAACCCTGTAGTAGAGACGGTCTACTAAAATGTCATGATCCACTGTATCAAACGCCGCGCTGAGGTCAAGTAGAATCAGGATGGCACAGTTGGCGGATTCGATAGAGAGGAGCAGGTCATTGTACACTTTCACCCAGGCAGTCTCTGTGCTATGGTATGCCCTAAAACCTGACTGAAATCGTTCATAGATGTTATTTTGGTGTAGGTAGGGCAGCAATTGACTGAGAATAACCATTTCGAAAAACCTTTGAAACGAATGAAATTTTAGAAATAGGTCTGCAGTTACTAGGCAGGGTCGGGTCTACATTTTATTTTTTTTTAAGAGGGGTTGGACTACTGCATGCTTGAAGCGGGTTGGAATGGCACCAGTGGATCAGAGAACTGTTGGTAATGGAGGAGATGCTGGGGCCGGTAATGGACAAGATGCTGGGGCCGGTAATGGAGAAGATGCTGGGGCCAGTAATGGACAAGATGCTGGGGCCAGTAATGGAGAAGATGCTGGGGCCAGTAATGGACAAGATGCTGGGGCCAGTAATGGAGACGATGCTGGGGCCGGTAATGGAGAAGATGCTGGGGCCGGTAATGGAGAAGATGCTGGGGCCAGTAATGGAGAAGATGCTGGGGCCGGGAATGTCAAACACATCCTTCATGAGGGCAGTGGGGACACTGTCAAGGGGGCAGGTTGGATGTTTCATGGAGGAAACAATCTTTGTAAAAGAGGGTAGAGTGATGGGTTGGAAGTCAAATTTGGATGAACAGACCAGCAACACAGCTAGGTCATGGGTCGGGGGGACCAATGAAAAACTTCACACTTTGCGGGAGACATCTATGGTCTAACTGGTACTGGCGGCGGGGCAGATGACACAGTTGATGGTACTGAATAAGACCTTGGGATAATGAGAGTTGTTTCGAAATAAGGTCATAAAAGTATTTGGCTCTTGCAGCCTTAAATACTTGCTGATATTTGAGAAGATTGTTTCTTAAAATTTTAAGCTTATCACACCTCTACTTTCTTTCTGATTTTCTGCACTCCCTCCTCAGGGCTTTGGTGGTGTCATTAAACCAAGGCAAACCTTTAGGCTTAGGCTTTTTCAGTTTAAGGGGAGCAACAGAATTCAGAATTGAAGAGCAGATGTTGTTAAATAAGGAAGTTCTTCAGTGTTGAGATAGGAAGGAGAAGTATAAGGGGCAGCTATGAAAGCCTCAGAGAACTTTCTGGCAGTCAAAGAGTTAATGTAGAGAAAGCAACGTACAGAGAGGTGAGGCTTAGTTCGAGTAATATGCAGAAATACATCCAATATAGCAGCACACAGTTCAGGATCTGGTGGTTTTCGCAGGTAAACTCAAGCGGTTGTAAATCTAGTGGCTCTTTTTGTTTTAGTGTAGCAGTGTAGTTTGTTCCCTGGTAAGATAAGTTATTGATGTTACATTTTAAAATGACTTAAAATTTATTATATGGCCTTAGAGTGGTACATTCCCAAAAACACAAGGGGATATATCAGCTTTAGACCATGTAGTCTATCTTTTTACATGTAAATGACAATTTTCAGGGCATAACACCGATGATCTGTTGACTTTTACAAATCCAGACTTGATTAATGGCATAGCAATTGAAAGTCAAATTGAATCGTAGATTTGGAGACACCCCGACCATTTAAGATATATTATTAATTTGTTTGATATTATTACCTCATTTGTTCATTATTAAACATTTAAATATAAATATATAAATGTAACTATAAAATGTTTAATTTATCGCCAAGTTCTTGTCTGTGAATGTTCCTTCAAAGTAGAGAATAGAGGTCAGTACAAATCAATACAGAGATGTATTTAGGACTTACAACTTAGTTTGTGAGAGACTGCTTAATGCTTTTTGTTTTTTTCCTTCTAAAGAAAGATGGTGCCCCAAACTTTACGAGTGCAAAGATTTCATCTCTAAAAGAAGTCTTTATTTCCCCTATATGTGAATCCTGGTCCTGGTCAGCTATGCTCTTTGAAGCACCACCTGGAAACCATTATGTTGCACTGTCATACACCTCCGCATCCAAGAGATGGAGATTTAACACAATTCCAACAGAAAACAGTTTTTACTGATAAATGAATTGATGCTAATGCTCTCCCCAGAGGCTTACCTCTACGCCTTAAGTTCTTCAAGGAAAATAAGACAGTCCATGTAACAAGGTGGAATTTAAATTCTCATTATTTTAGAGAAAAGAAACAGTCTAGCTTACCCTCACAGTTCTTGCCATCAAATGCGAGGGAGAAGCCGTCTGTGCATGAGCAGTGGTAGGAGCCTGGGGTGTTTTCACACGTCTGGCCACACAGCCTGCCAGGATAGCGCCAGCACTCATTTATATCTGTCAGTGCAGGAGTAGGAGCTATTAGACAGCAGACAGAGACCTCTGGGCCATTAAGGACTCAACACCAGCTCTCATTCAGACACACAACCAGTGACGTGTAGATTAACTTTTTCACCTTGTGAAAGCTCAACTCACACTAGTAACATTAACATTCAGAAAAAGTAGTTTGGATGTATTCAGTTCCTGCTGTTTACCATGAAAATATACGAGACACAAGTTATATGCCCAATGTCTTATTTAAAGGTGCCATACATGGAAATCAAAAACATATCTATTTCCTCCACATTGTTCCCACCATGGCGCTAACGACCCCAGCGATGCTAACAGTGCTTACAACGGCAACAGTGCTGGCACAGCTAACCGTGTTAACCTGAGGGGAAACCGCAGAGTGGGCGCTACATTTGCGCGACAACGCAGTTGGTTTGGACGACGTGATCAGTGGTTACCGTTGTATGAGGGCAGAACAGCGGCCATACATGCACAAACACGCATGAGCGTGCGGACTGGCTATTTAAAAAAGCACAGAGAAGCTCGGATAAAAACACACACAGAGGGAGCGCAACTTCCTTCTCTGCTCATGTAGACATTACTCCACTTTATCTTTACATAGCAGCATAGATGTTTGCTGCTATATTAATGCTCCGACTGTTGTGTAGATAAGTGCAAAAAGTCAATGTCTGCACTACCAACAACCTCTCTCAATACTGCTCAGCTGTGTGAAATCATGAAAAGCGATTGCACACATCTCCGTGTTTTTTCTCTGAAATACAGTATTACAGGTGTATCCTGTAACATCTAAAACCATCAGTCTGTCATCTCCTCTCCACCTCTGCCACCTTACCTTAAAACATGTGTTTCCTTCTCACCAGTTTCTATGCAAAACTATCCACCACCTTATTAAAATGACCAGATCACGACATGATACGTTTTAATTATGCACTCTGAGCTAACAGCTTTCCTTCTTGGGCCATTGAATATTTGTCACCACCTACACTCACAATCAGTGCAGCACAAAAAGAACTTCTCATGCTGTTCATACATAATCTCATTTTGGAACACAACTTCAAACCTACTCTCCGTCCTACACAAACTGGTCCACTGCCCCCTCCTCATACAGTGAAGAGGGTGTTGTGGGTGCAATGCATGTTAGCATTTGCACTTGGTCAACCAATAACATATCTTACATATTTCGGTTTTACCATTGCTAATTATTGCTAAGAAATGTCATCAGATTATGTAAAGGAGACACTCTCCAAATGTTTTTTCATGTTGTTTTTTAATAAAAAAGCTTCATGCTATTTTTGATGGTGATTAAGTGGTGGTTATAATCACTGCAGAAAAAGTCAGGTAGAGACTAGTTTCTAGTGTTTTGACAATGAGAACTTGGACAGTCTTACCCAGTCTAATGATTTCAGTGTTCATCCTCTTCAACAAATGCATACAGCTCTTTTTTTGTTTTTCAAAAGCTGCTACGTGTAACAATTTATATGTGACTATATTACACATTTTAAAATTGATCTAGTGGTATTGTTCTTTTTTTTGTAGAAAAAAAAAAAAAGAATCCTGATGTAAATGAGGAGACCTGAAGTCTTTGTGTTGCTCTCAGTTTATTTGTTCTATTCTGGGTTGGTCACAGGGGGAGGAATCAAAAGACAATTTTCAACAATCTCAAAAATTCTAATTCAACATATTCTTATTCATTATATTTAAAGAACCACATATTTAGCTAAATAGCTGAGCTTAACAGTAAGCAATGAACTCTGTTTCTAATATAAAGACCAAATCTATTGATTGTGACATGGCTGTTTTGGTTTGGAGAGGTCCGCAGGTTATATAAGTAGCTCACCTACGAAGATATAGGTGTGGATTGTAATTTTACATATATAAATGAATAAAGGACTTTCTGTTTTGATGATTTCTGCCCGGTCCCCTGTCTTCCCCTTTCAGCCCTACTACCTGTGTGTTGTACCTGCATTCTCTCCAAACCCCATTTCTCCATCAAATATCCTGTGTTTCCACCTTTCCCAGTCACCTGCACGATGTCCGAAATCATTCCCACATCACTACTGCCTACCTATATAATAGTCAGTAGTTAACTGTGGTGAGCAGTTAATTAAGATCACAAACAGCATTTTGCTTCATCACTGACAGGTGAATCACTCTATTGCCTTGTTCCTGTTCGTGATCCTGTTCCAGTGCCTGCTGCTGTGTTTGCGATATTGTTCTTGTGTGTTCGTCATAATCTTACAGATCAGATACAGCAATACCTACCGGTGCAGACTTTGCGGAGGGCGTCATACTGGTAGCCTGTCTGACAGTCACAGCGGTAGCTGCCAGGAAGGTTGTGACAAATCTGACCCACTCCACAACGGTGTGTCCCCATCTGACACTCATCAGTATCTGGACAGGCAGAGAGAAAGAGAAAGCAGCTTAATATTTGGCATTAAGTTGTGAAACAAAGTTTTGATACATTTTTCAAGGAATTACCAGTCATTTTGAACAATACTAAGGGGAATGCCAATGTGTGTATGAAACCACAAATGTCATCCTCATGTTTAGTTTAGTATATTTAACAGGTTGCCATGCACAATACAACAATTGGGCCAGAGTTAGCTATGTAGCTAATTAGCATCTGTGGTCCCTGGGCAGGAAGATGTTAAAAAAAAAAAAAAACACACAGTACACGACAAACATATCAATACAAACAATTTGCAAGTAAAACAGTATGCAAAGTTTACAAAACATCACTTGCAACAATGCATTAGAGAATCCTCTAGGGACCAGAGTTTTATGGGTTTGTGAGATATTTCAGTCTGAACTGAAAGCAGGCTAAAGCATTAAAAGCTAGTGTGGCTAAACCTCATCAACAGATTAAGACAACAATCTCACAACATTAGTAGCTCAAAACACATGATCTTTATCAGCAGATGGAGTTTCCCCAGTTGTCATAAAATTGTAAAATTTTCCATTTTACAGGCTAAAAATCATGTTTGAGGCCACATTGCCAAATGCTTAACACCATTTTTGCTCGCTTTGAGCTCCTCAACAATTAGCTAGCTGCCAAGTCTGCCCATCCTCCAGAGTACTGGCCACTGTCAGTAACCAGAGCGGATGTGAAAAGAACCCTTCTGATCGTGAATGTGAGCAAAGCTGCTAAGCGTAAAACATCCTTGGCCATGTACTAAGAACATGTTTCAACCAGGTAGTCAATGTCATTACTGATATTGTCCTGTCCCCCTCCCCCATCCGGACCAACCTCAGACCCTGGGGAGACAGGGCCTTCTCCATCGCTGCGCCCACCCTCTGGAACTCACTACCTTAAACCATCAGAGACTCCACCTCACATTCAGCTGTAGTAGTAGTAGTAGTAGTAGTAGTAGCAGCAGCTGTAGTAGTAGTAGTAGTAGTAGTAGTAGTAGTAGTAGCAGCAGCTGTAGTAGTAGTAGTAGTAGTAGTAGCAGCTGTAGTAGTAGTAGTAGTAGTAGTAGTAGTAGTAGCAGCAGCTGTAGTAGTAGTAGGAGTAGTTGTAGTAGTAGTAGTAGTAGTAGTAGTAGTAGTAGTAGTAGTATCAATAGGGGTGTTAGAAGTAGTAGCACATTTAGTAGTAGTATTAGAAGCAGCAGTAGTATTAGTAATTAGTGGCCGTAGAAGGGCTATTGGTCGCCATTGGTTCCCCAAGGTATTCATTGACTTACATTGTAAAAATTTGTTTAAAAAAGTTATAAATGCTGGACAAAGGCTAAGCACAAGCACCTGTCCTTAAGAGCTGAACATTTTTGACATTTGAATGGTTTCTGTAGCTCAAGCATACATGAGGAGTCTACGTATAGACATACAAAAGACGGAATAATAAAGATTACAAGAACAATGCCGTGTCAGCATTCACGCTCATAAAGATTTGGATAACATTCATGTCAAAAAATGGCGGGTATGGATAACGATTCAGGTCCTTTGCACCTGCGGTTACTTCAAGGTTATTTTACGGTTATTATATATTTTGTCTGTATTTATTCATATTATCCTTTATTTTACAATGTCATTCTAATGTTATGCTTGTACATATATTTGTACATTTCTGGTCACCATATAACTGACCCTAACTGGCTGATATTAAGGTTCACTCTTCCTTATTATGGCATTTTGTAACTCTTCATTTGAACAGCTGTGTCTGAGCCAAAACAAACACAATAGCAATGCTTTCATTCACTTCTTTCAGCAGTTGCCAGCCTCAGTCAATGCTGTTGTGTATTAAAAGGTAAATCTCACCAACACACTTGGCTCCATCAGGGCTGACGTGGTAGCCGTGACTGCACGTTATGATCTTCTGCTGGCACATGTAGGAGCCCACTGTGTTGATGCAGTTAAAGCCTGAGCTGCACAGCTCACTCAGGCTGCTGCACTCATTTATGTCTGCAGAAACACACAGGGAGAGAATCACGCCTAAAGACAGCTGAACAAAATGACAGAGGAGAATGATTGTTGGGAGGTTTAATCCTGATTGACAGGCCTACTTCCTCCAAGTAATTTTAACAGAACAATCATGTTGCTGTGTATTTACTTATTGATGTTAATCATGTCTTTTTAATATAGAGTAGTCCAATACTTGGGGAGCAGAGTTGATGCAGCAGGTTAGAAACTGTAGATCTAATACATGTGCATGTAGTCAGGTGGATGTTTGAAAATAGAAATTGTGAAAATAGGAGTTAGTCTGAAAAATCATAATAAACAGTTAACATAAGAGAAAGCTAAAGGAATCCTTCCATCATGAGTGACAGATCTCTAATGTATGTGCAAACATCTGCTGTGAGTAGTAAGGCTTGATGATTACTTGCTTTGCATGGCTGTGTATATCAGCCAAGGTATGTTAGCCACATAGACTGTATATAAGAAGTGGACGTAGCCACCTTTATGTCCCTCATTGGTTCGTGGACTACTGTGCTGACAAGCTGATTTCAGCATTTTGGTGGTCGCCATCTTGATTTCTTTTTAACCAGAAGTAACCATATTCTGAAGAGAGGGTGGTCTATGAAAGAGTAAGAGCATACGTAATTCACATTAACTGTGATTTTAACTAGAATGCAAATTTTGGCTACAGTAAAAGATGCTTAAAACAAAATGTTCTTACTGAAAATATTTACATCCAACCACTTAAGAGTGTCTTCTAGCACAACCGAACACTGAACAACGGTGTGGTGAATGGTATATTTATTTTCTATTTTACTTAAAATGGGACCATAATTTACTAAATGAACATCATGCTGTAATAACTCTTAGAGACCCACATCGACCCACTTTGGTCTGTTTTAGAGGGGACAGGGGATTCTTAGGGGGAGATTGTAGGTCTACAGTATATGCCACATAGAAGTGTGTCAAGTTTTTCTAGGTATAAATCTGAAGTTAACATTGTTGGGTTGATGCCGTTTGTTACACAGATTTGGTGCCAAATTTAATCAATTCTGACCACTCAAGAAATTATAAAATATTTCAAGAATCCCACCAAAATTCCACATTAAGACACCAAGACCTTGAGGAACACACTATAAAAAGACATGCTGTGATTTTGTATAAACATTTTGACATTTGGAGATTTCTGCAAGAATTGCATTTCTTGGCGATTGGATGGCGAGCACTTCTGTTTTGAAAACTGCTGAGAAATCCCCTATTGTCAATAAACATGGTTGGTGACAATGTGTTTAGTAGATTCAGATGACATCAGTATATTCACTCTAACTTTAAAACTACTACAGCCTCTTAAATACAGTAATGTTGGCCCGGGGCAGCAGGCGGTCCCGCGGGTCTCAGGGAGTTAAAAGCAACCAATTCAAACTAGCAATTGAGACCATAAACTTATTAGGAAACTGTTACTGAGGTAATAAATCAAGAGAGAAGTTAGGGTTATTTTCTCACAGACTTCGAAATAATCGGGCTTCTTTTGCAACAGTCGAGTCGCCGATGCTGGCCATTGAAGAGAAAGCAGTATTAAGGCTCTTTTGCATTTTATGGGACACTTTTATGATATCAAGGAGCATCCGTGGGTAAACATTATGGCTATACCTCATGATATTCCCCCGGGAAAGCGGGATTTCATTTGTTTAATCCATACAAAGAGAAAAGAGTAAAAAATATCAGTTGTGGTTTGATTGGGGGTTATGTGACGGACTATTTCTTGTCAAGGCGCAGGGACTTCTCGGAGTATAGTCACTGCGATGTTACCAGGCAACCAGAGAGCAGCACTGACAGCGTCTTACCGATACAGTTGCCGTGGGAATCCTGTGTGAAGCCGATGATGCACTTGGGTCTGGGATTACAGAGGAAAGAGCCCACTGTGTTCTCACACACAAAGCCCATACCACAGCTATGGGTTTGCAGAACGCATTCATCAATGTCTGGAAGAAAGAACAGAAAACATAAACTCAATGTCATCTTGACAAAATAGTCCACACTTTATTCAATCGTTAAGAGTTTTAAATGTGCTGTCAACTTGTTAACAGTACAGTAGGTGGCACTGTGGGTCAAGCACAGAGTAAACACGTGCAGCATCCCAGAAACATCTCAGTCAATGTTTAGCTTGAGAAAAAAATTCCCCTCCTATAAAAGAAATATCTCTGCAATTAACAGAAGTTGAACACAACTTCTTTAATGACAATTATTGAATACCATGAGCGATTGGATAAAATTAAATGGAAGGTTTGTGCCGCGAGCCCGTTTCTCACGCGTTAAGTTGGATTCTCTGGGACTCGTCCTCTGGCACAAGCAGAAGGTCTTAATTTGGGTTTTTCTCTTCTAATCATCATCAGAGGGATATATTTCCAACATCACAGCAGAGAGTTCTCCTTTCTTTCATGGAGCTAATTTGTTTTTTCCCTGTTGGACGGTTGACTAAATATTACCTTCATTATCGAGCTACATTGATTAGTCCTCCCTGGTGCACAGTGCTGAGGAGACGATTCAGAGAGCTTCAAAGTGCCCTACCGCCCGCACAATGCTTCCCCTCCGGATGATTATCTTGTCACACAGTGAACCTGGGCGTCAGCTGAAGCACAAACATCACTACTGGGGCCAGAAACATAAGCATCGATCTTAATGAAGTCTTGCTGACTGAGCTGAAGTCACGACCACAAACTTACACATTGTCAAAGTATGTTATGAATCTAAGAATTGAAACTATTGTAAGGAATCCATACAACTCACTTTTCACACATCAATCTGAGGATTTGTGTCGAAGTGTATTCATCCAAACAGGGATGGAGGGTGCAAATGAGCCGTCTAAATATATCCTGTTCCTGCTAAAGAGTCTCCTTGAAAACAACTATCTGCCATCAATAATGCCCGCACACTCCAAGAGCCTCAACACCTATTCATGATGTACTACACTGCACTCTTGTATTCAGGGATTCGTGAGTGCTTAAGGGGACCATTAAGGACGGATCATTCTTCGTTTTTCGGAGATATAATTAGGAAAGAGCAATACAATTACGCAGTCTGAGCCAAGGGTGTTGGACTTGTGTGCTGGTGGTTGTTGAAACTCTTTAAATTGCCAAGAAATTGGCAACACTGAGTAACACACTCCAACACAAACACTAGCCTCTTGCCAAGTTGTGTTGTGAAGTGGAAATACACTGAAGGTAACGTTTAGAAGCTCATAACATGAAGGCTGTAAATACATATGAATGAGTACTATGGGTTTTTCCGCCAGATGTCTTGCAACCCGGTATCCCTCGGAATCTTGTGCTTTATTGGACTAATCTGCAGTTCATGATTTATGTCTAGGTTTATAACCATGGTTTTATTTGCCATGTTCCCAATCTTGTCCTAACCTTGAACATATTGTCGTGGCAATGCACAGATGTTGTAATAAGTGAGAATTTGAAGAAATAATTGTACTGTACTGTAAATATGGAGCTACCACCAGCAACCAGTTAATAACCAGCATAATTTAAAGACTGGAAACAGGGGGATACAGCTACCCTGGGGGCTGTTTCACTGGGCCTTACTCGCAGATTGCAAATGGTGCCGGTGGTCCCATTTCAGAAATAGTCTTCACTGTGCTGTCATCTTGCATGCTCATGCAAGGGTCGCAAGTACTGTGTTTCTTTTCATTAGTTAAACATGTCAAAATGAACGTGAGAGGATATTATGTTGTGTTGCAAGTCGCAGATTGCCTGTTGCAAATTTGATGAATCAAGCCCGTGGCTCCATCCAAATTGTCACAAAATCGGCCTACCAGCATCTCTAAAGCTCACTAATAACATATTTCCATCCATGCGAGATTGCCAGGCAATCAGCACAGACTCCAGGAAGTAAATGTGCCCGGCCAGGACAAAGTTCAGCACAAAAAGGCCCATAAAACCACATCTTTTACACCTTTTTTTTTTGTATTGGTAAAAAGTGAGTGTCATATTTCTGTACCATTAAAAAAAAAGAAGAAAAAAAAAAGGGAAAAATCCTGTGCTGCATATTAAACAAGACATCATCAGTATTTCTACCGACTACTTAAGTGGCACTGAAAGTGACTGCTGGCTAATTTGGCTTTATGAGATTCATTAGGAACAATGAACTTACCCTTGCAAACACTGTTCCTCAGCTGGTAGCCTGCAGGACAAGTGACCTGCAACTCGCATACAAATGAGCCCACTGTGTTCACACAGCGCTCACTGGGACGACAACTGTGGGTGTTGGTTGCACACTCATCCACATCTGCAGAAGAAGAACAACGGTGACTGTGTGCCAAAGGACAGGGGGGAGAGGGGCACGGACAGAGGGTGTATGATTATGAGGTGGAGGTGAGGTTGATGCTGGACAGAGCCTGTATATATTGCTTTCCCCCCAACTGGCTCTGAATGCAATGATGGGGGCTCAATGAGTCCGCAGCAGAGGGACATCAGCAAAAAAAACGTACAAAGGAAGTCATTCTTACATCTAGGAGTATGAGGCATTCCAGGAAATTACATGTTTTGCTTTTGCCTGCATGGAAGCTGACAAGCTGTCATGAGAGTCTCAGACTGAAACTCTTGCTTTAACGTTCAACTGAAAACACAAAAGGTGTATTACTAAAAGGAAGAATAAGGGCCTTTGGAGATAATCATAACTGTTCTTTCAGCTTCAAAGCCTCTGAGTGGAATGGCCAGCAGGCGCACAGAAACAATGGCCACTGGTAACTATAGCTTACAAACCAAGAGACAGCATTTTGGTTTGCAGTGGTATTGAAGATTAAAGCTACGCTAACATCATTTTATATTAACAATGGATCAAATAACTATGCATAATGTGAAAAGGCCACTTATAGTGATGAACCCATTATTATCAAAATTAATACCTGAATCTGCAGTTCCCTGAAGCTCTATGGAGCATTTTATCTTCTTTCAGCTCATTGTTTTGGTGTTTTAGGTCAACTTAAAAATGTCAGCGCTCAAATCAATCTCTTATCCAGATAGAGCAGGCAGCAGTTTTTGGTAAGTAACTGATAAACCCAGTATACCCACTGCTACCTGTCCAGCACCAGATACAGTTAGCAACTACCTGGTGAAAATAGTTTAGCATTTAGCAGCTTCAGAGCCAGGTATTTGGAGACCAAAACAGAGCTCAAAGGAAGGTAAATATACATGGAAAGTGACTGACGTTGACATTATTTAAGCTGTGCAAATAGTTCCAACTGACTTGCTTATCAGCTAGCTGAGGTACGACACAATCTCCATGAGCTATAAAGCTAATATGGGTTGAGGTTCAAAGTATTACTTTTTTGTTTGTTATATTGTCTTGCTCTTAGTCAGTGTTACCGTCAGCCAGTGATAGAAACAGTGATGATTACCACTTTGTGCAAATATGTTTGACATTAAATGATTTGATTGGCCAAAGGCAAAAAAAAGACATTCTTGCTGGTATATCCACAAACAGGAGGTGCCATAATTTCACCAAAACCATTGAAATATACATGACATGTTTCTAAAAAGCTGATGCGTATGTGGTGGCAGACATTTCAGCTGAATCTAACCTATTTGGCGGGCCGTCATATCAAATTTGAAAAAAAAAACCTCTTTGTAAATCCAAAATCAAATCTAAAATATCAGGTCTGGACAAAAGTGATATGTGCTTGTTAGTGTGAAATAAAATGCGCAGTTGCAAACATTTGAATCTTTATCTGCCAAATAGCACTGCAGCCAGTGAACAAGTGCGTTGATTTATGACACTGCTGGGCAGTGTTGTGCAAGTTCACACTTAACAGTAGCTCAAAGTTCAGTTCACACAGATTAAAATGAGCTAGTTCACGTTCATAGTTCACAATTTTGAATTCTGAACTCAGTTCACATTCCCAAATTTTTTTTATTTCTTACGTTTTGTTTTAATGAACTGCTCCATGCTATTCTTTTTTGGTAGAATCCCATCCTCATACCCATCCATCCCTATCCCCCAATCATTGCCAGTGCCAAGCCCACTTTAACTAAAATAATTGTACACTACTATAGAATCACAGGCAGGGATTCATTTTAAATGGCAAGAAAAAGAAAGTGTGAGTATATGTTTTACCACTTAAACATAGTGATTTATCATGAGGAAGTGAAGAAAGAGGTGCAGTAAAGGTCTACTGTAGATGGAATGGACATTTTATTTAGCCCACCTGAACAGAGTTATGCAGCAGTTCAAAAACATAATGCACAAAATAGATTTATATTCTTCCAGGCAAAAATGGGGGGGAACAGGCTCTGCAGCTTAAAAAACTCCAGGAGAATGTACTCAACTGGAGTTACAGTGAACACCGGAAACAATGTCCATAAACTCTTTCAAATAGTCATATGAACTGATGGGTTTAGTAGCTGTGTTGCCCGCTGAATTAGAGTTAGCCGCTACATTGCCTTATCGTGCATCCCAGTGAATGGCAGATTAGCGGGATGTGCCGATAGCATTGGACTGGGACTATTGTGTGTGTATCTGCGCGTTCGTGCACATGCAGCAGTGGGGCAATCATCCAGATTTGAAGATCATCCCAAAATATGTTGCATTCCGCAGGGAACCTGGCAAAAAAGGTCTTGTACAAATCAGCATGAAGGAGCCAGGGCTGAAAAGCAAACGGCAGGAACGAGAGGGAGGCATATCCTCCTTTGCTGCAAGTGTATCTGATGGCAGTCCCTTGCTGAACTGCCTTTCTCAACTTTCAAAGCTTTAGCTACAGGGAATTTGAATGAACTTGTGTGTCTTGGAACACCTTCCCACGAGAGCCAGAGGAGGAAAAACACTGATCTGAGATTTTCAGCAGCACCCTTTTGTGTGAATAACAACCCGCAGATTTTTTTACCAGAAGGTTTTTCACCTTAGAAAACTACACGAGCATCACCTCTCACACCACAGAACATAGTTTATTGTATCATATGAAGCCTCTGCGGAGCGGCAGCAAACACATTCATATTACCCACTAAGATGAACAATTTCCCCTTTTTGACATTGTGTAAGTCTGCGTAGAGTCTACAGGAAGGCAGTGCAGTAGTTACATACACTTTGGGGCCTGCCTTTGCAAATGTCCTTTTTTTTTTTTTACCCAACTGAAAGACATCTGTTGTCTCCATTGCATGGAGGATATTTCAGGGGCATATCACACTGAGTGCTTCGTCCAACTCATCCCCTGGGCCCTGCTGGCCGTCCTGCCTAGGGACGGACTGGACTGTTTTTCAATGTTTCACTTATTGCCAGTGGTGCAGAAAAACGCCTTCCCCTTCTACTCTGGTGGCCAGCATTATTTGCAGTGCGTCATTCAAAGAGGAAAAAGGAAGGAACAGCCACATTACACAGTTGTGAACATTGAAGTGATCCAATACAAAGACTATTGTTTTTGCTAAAAGGCTGTGCACAGGCGATGTCTGAGAGGTAGCACTATTAGGCAAAGAAGCAAACACACACACTCTTTTGTTCTTTCACACTGTCCCCAGCAGACAAGGATTTGGCAGATTTGGCTTGATATAGGAGAGTTAGGGTGAAACAGATGTAGACTGGTGTGACTGTACGGATCGCAAGCTGTGGGCATGATTTCCCAATCATCGATGACCGGGATGAAGTGTGGAGGATGTGGCGCACGAAGGGTGCAAATAAGGCGTATGCATGTTTCATCAACTGAGCAACTACAATATGTAGCTGGAAACACCTGGTGATGACAATTTGTTTTGAAAATCATCAAATTGAGTGACGTGGTGCTGAAAATGTACCAAATCTCATGTGTGCTGCACAAGGGACCAAACTATCAAAAAGCACTTCAAGGTTATGAAATACAGTGTGAGGCAGCAGTGTTGCTTGCAGCAGTGTTGCTTGTAAATGAAACGATTCAATATTCTTCAATTTATACATCAATGAATTTGAATTTGAAGTCAATTAGATCAATCCACTGCACCTGGGCTCAACCTGAAAGCCACAGAGATGAAGGGTTCCCTGTATGCAAATGACTT
Organism: Bovichtus variegatus; assembly: GCA_943593645.1. NCBI lineage: Eukaryota > Metazoa > Chordata > Actinopteri > Perciformes > Bovichtidae > Bovichtus > Bovichtus variegatus. The sequence continues at coordinate 3,363,783 of CALSCE010010661.1, forward strand.
GGTGTTGCTATCAAAACTGAACATTTTGAGATTTCAGAAGCAGTCCAATTTATATTTGGGCATTACTAAATTACAACATGGAAAGAAACTACACATACATTGGCTTCAACATAAGCTCCACAGGAAGCTTCAACTTGGCTGTGAAAGATCTGAGGGACAAAGCAAGAAAAGCTTTGTATGAAATTAGAAATATACATATTCAATTTGAAATTCCAATTAAAAAAAAATCGGGCTTAAAATGATCTGATTTGTATTAGAACCGATAATTCTTCACGGGAGTGACATTTTGGGACCAAAATTAAATCAGGAATTTGACAAATGGGAGAAAACAATAATAGAATCTTTCCACACCGAGTTCTGTAAGAACATCCTGCATGTCGGCGAAAGATGCAGAGCAGAACTTCATATTGACAATACAAAAAAAGAGCAATACAGTTCTACAACCAGCTAAAACCTAGTGACCCCCAGAAATACCATCACAAATCCCTAACCTGCCAGGAGCTAAAGCCAGAGAAGAGAGTTCTGTCCGGACAACCGAACATTAGCTGGACAGCCTCGGGACCACAATACCAACCTAATCAAACCAAACCAAATTATCCACCGACAAACAGAAAACTACATCACTTTTTGGAAGGAAACAACTTAAACACAGAGTAAATTCAAATGTTATCTGACACTAAAATAAGATTTCACGTTAGCAAATTAGCAAAGTCGATGTAAAATTTATTTTCCCAAATAGGGAAATTCGGTGGTCAAGGTGTAGTACACTAAACAGTCAGTGGTCAAGGTGTAGTACACTAAACAGTCATAACAATACAAATATGCAACATGCACAAACACCCACACACACAATATAAAGATCCCCTCAACATCAAAATCAGCTCATAAATATAAATATATTGCGCCATGCCAGTATTCCACACAGCCCTGACCCAAACACTATCAACCCTATGTTTACGTACAGTCACTATCATTTAACAGTCTAATTGCTCAAGGAACAAAAGACCGGCTGTCCTTATTTTCCTTTACCATGATGGCTTAGTTGGAACCTGTTGTGTAGCGGGTGAGTAGGGTCACTCTGAGATCTTTACACAACTGAGCAGCTGACATCTGGTCCCTCAACGACCCCTACTCGCCTTCCTAATCATGCGCTGCAACCTGTCTTGATCTCGGTTGTTAGGTGGTGCTATTTGCTTTGTTCCATTCCAGTTGAAACCAAAAGTTGACCACCCACATCTCCACATGTGGGAACACTTTCGGTCCTAACTCTGCTCGCTGACTGGTAGGAAACCAGAGGGGGAAACACAAACTCTTATGTAGGGCTTCAGCGTCCAGAGGTATTCTGACTGACAGACGGATTAAATAAACTCTGCCAGGACTGCACTTCCAGTGTATACATTCATGTTCACAAGTGCAGGGAAATCGAGGTTTCATTGCAGGCCAGTATATATTTTTTTTGCAGCACGTGATCTGAGAAAGAGATATTCAAGCAAATTATACAAAAAATATATACAAGCAAACTATTTTCATGTTAATATCACTCATTTTGGTCCACTCAAAAGTACATGTAGCGTAAGAAGGGATTTGCACACAGCAACACTCATCGTGCAGGTGTGTATTGAATTCCAGAAGTGTACCATATATCCTTTTTTGTCTCCCAAGGTTTTGCCCTGTTGCAAATTCATGGATCAATTTACCAACTACTCCAGTGTTGCTGGAAGACCACCAATGGAGAACAGTCTTGGCATGGTAACAATTACATTCTTTCCTATAGGGAGTTTTAATATCGATGGTCTATCTATGTGACTTTTTCCATCATGCAATATCAAATGCTTGTCTAAATTGTACATGGATTCTCAGCTCCAGCAGCCCTTTATTTGCTGCACAGTGATCTTATATATCAAATTTCTAATTTTCACCAGCGATTTAGGCGACTCCTTTAGAGTTGACTCTTTGGATCTTTGGTGTCTTGGATAGCAGTATTGTGTTATATCCATCAACAGTTAACATCAATGGGGGTAGACTAAATACTAGAAACACCTCTAAGTATAATGCAGCAATATTCAACAATATATTCATAGTGTCCGGGGAGCAGTGCGGGGGTCCGGTGCCTTGCTCAAGGGCACCTCGACAGTGCCCAGGAGGTAAACTGGTCACACTTGGTCCGACCAAGTCACTACGGACCGAGCTACTGCCGCCCTTAGAAAAACATCAATGGGTTACATGCACCTTCATCACCATGAACACACACACACACTGGAGTTTATTTTGAGTCCCACATACAACGCCCCACCCAAATACTTACTATTACATTCAATGTGTATTAATCCGCAACCGAAAATAGTCCCCAACAAATGCACAGTTTTTCTCTAATTTAATTAAAGTTTGCTAAAAGCTACAGTGACCAGTTGTGTTGGCAAAGTATTTAGTCAGTATTTAATATCAAACTATAAAGCAAAGAATCTATGTGTATCTGTCTCTCTGTCTGTATGTGTGTATGCATGTGGGACATATCTCGAGAACTATTCATCTCATCTACTTCACACTTGGCAGGTGTATTGCAGGGGACACAAGGAACTACACTGTCAAATTTGGTGCAATCTGAACATGCGACACTTTCAATATTACTGACTGAGTCAAGCATGTCATCCGCAGTGGGGCTTTACAGTCAGCTTATTGACTACAGTTCACTTTTGCTGCTGAATGCTGGATATACAGTATACTAACGTTACATGGATGCTGGATATACAGTATACTAACGTTACATGGATGCTGGATATACAGTACACTAACGTTACATGGATGCTGGATATACAGTATACAGACGTTACATGGATGCTGGATATACTAGCGTTACATGGATGCTGGATATACTAGCGTTACATGGATGCTGGATATACTAACGTTACATGGATGCTGGATAT
>CALSCE010010661.1:3366716-3420903 GCA_943593645.1 Bovichtus variegatus
CGTTACATGGATGCTGGATATACTAACGTTACATGGATGCTGGATATACTAATGTTACATGGATGCTGGATATACTAACGTTACATGGATGCTGGATATACTAATGTTACATAGATGCTGGATATACAGTATACTAACGTTACATGGATGCTGGATATACTAACGTTACATGGATGCTGAATATACTAACTCAGGGGTTCTCAACGGGGGCGGTAGCGCCCCCCCAGTGGGCGTTCAGAGAACATCAGGGGGGTGCTGGAAGCAATATTTTTGAAAGGGGAGCGTTAATGTGTTTTAGGGGGCCGTTTGTTTTATAGGCTATGCTGATGTTCAATCTAAGATTTGAAAAAAAGAGCGAGGCAAAGTCCTTGTATGTGTAAATTTACTTGGCAATAAACCAAATTCTGAATTGATTCTGAATTTGGTTGTGTTGTTTTTAGACTTTTATTTTTATTTTGCTGAGGGCCGCCCCCTTCAGCCGCCAATGCTCGAAAGCATGAATGTTTTTCCAAGGATACACCATGAACGCCGTGTGATTGACATGGTTACAGATTTAGTTACACGCTGTAGGTACGTGACGTGTGACCCGTGCTACTTTTGCCCCTACTTTGTTTTTCTTTTTACTTTTTCCCACAAGCAAACAACATATAGCTTATTTGCGAAATGGCACAGAGTGAACTGGATGGCCTCCAGCGCACTACGGCTGAAACTAACTTCTCTGCAACCCGCAGTGAAGAAACTGGCTGAGAAACACTGAGCGCAGGGCTCACACACACTAACTGTGAAAGCAAGTTAGCTTTTGTCTTTTTAAAGTTACGAGGAATCCTCGCTCAGACTTGTTCCTTTGTACACTGCTCGTTTTCCGTTGGAACACTTAAGAGTGCAAATTGTTTCACATTTCTGACTGGCTGCTGTGTTTAACACCAATTAAAGTTTGAATCTCAAACTTCTTACCGTTGCATTTGTTTAACACTCCTGAATAAAAATTCTATTTACATGGCTTTTTTTGCTCCCTGGGTTCATGGCGTATTAGGCCAATTGAAGGTAAAAACAACAACAACAACAAAACATTATTTTTAGATTTGTTATTATTATTTAGAAATGTTATTATGTAACTTCAATCCCAGATCATTTTAGTTTTTATAATAATATAATATAGCAGCCTAATAATAAGCAATAATATAAGAATTTAATTGAACTTTTCTTCACTTCCCTGGAGTCAACAAGAACAAGTGGACAGCCTACTTTGCCATTGCAACTCAAATTGTGTACTACTTTATAACTGTGGTGGTTATGTCAAAGCAAGCGATTAATATGCCTATTTGAAAGTTGATGCATCCGCTAAGTGTATTTCACCAGTGTTTCTGACCGTGATCCGTGCCGGACTTAGGCGTGAGACGCAACTATGTCATGGGAGGTGTATTGCTCAGAACCCAAGGAAGTGCAGTGTGGAGCGTGAAGTTCTTTGTTTAAGCGGTTCTCAAGTAAGCTGCAAGAAGCAATACCACACACCCGTTCCCAACAGGCATATTTTGCATTGGGCACTGCACTAGTTTGGAAGAAGCTAGAACTAGAAGAAGCAATATATTTGTGACCAATTTTTGTAAAGATGTATGTCTTCAGTAGGAACTGGAGAGTATAGAGACAAACTAATTTTTTGCTGACTGAAATAAAAATATAGCTTACCTTTTAAGCACAGCAATTGACTACATATATATATATATATATATACACTAAATTGTGTACTTGCAGGAAATGATCATTTATGATACCTATAATGCTAGCATGTGTTTCTTAACACATTTGCAAGAACCAGGCAGCACATTGTAAAGTTGTAAATTCTGACCTTCGCCCGTCAGAGGTGCCACTCTTGTGTCAAGTTATCACAGAGAACTTTATGAGTGGAAGGTAGCCCAGTACACAGATGCTATGTGTAGTTTTTTGTTACTGCAGCTGTAGCTGCCACAGAGTAATTGGCAATGGTTGACTAATTCTACAGGCAACATTCTCCACCAACAGGAACTGGGATCCCAATCAGTCGATGCCTTGTTTAGTATCACAGGACCTGCATTCTCCTCCTTCATCAGTGACTGCATCCAATTAAAAAGTGTCCCGATCTCAAGAAAAACTGCTCCATTGCACTTTTGTTCTGTTCTCATGGCTGCATGTGCTACTGTCCGTTTATACGAGCGAGTGGTATTGTTGATGGGGTCGGTTGTTTGTAATCTTGTTCAAACCCCATGCTTGAGGAACACAGTTTAAGGGATTTATACGAGGATCGTGAATCGCTCCAATTACAGCCAGCAGTGCCACGACGAGAAGGAACAGCGGCCCTTACCTTCACACATGCGTCCATCCACCATCAGCACGAACCCCGGGAAGCAGGAGCAGCGAGCCCGGCCTGCCACCGCTGTACACTGCTGACTGCAGAGACCATATTCTGCAAGACACAAAGATGCGAGCAGCATGATCACAATCATCGCTGGATTGCACACAACTGCGCCTCCAGGACAGTCATTCACTCATAATGTCTTGAATTTCTCCTCCTTGACTCCTTTGTCCGCCGTTATTATTGGTTATTCATTGCACTGTTGTCTTGCTCCCCGAGGCTCCCACCTTCACTGATCATCACTCCCTGAAAGAAGGTGCCTTTCAAGAGCCATCGCATTCAACATAACCGAATCAATTCTCTCTATTTGACAGCACGGTGGTCCTGTTACAAAGACGTATGGGCAAGGAACTGCTTCCCCACAATTTCTCACCAACACATTCCCTGCTAAAGTGTCAGAAGGCAGCTCGATACATTGATTGGGGTAATCTCATAACTAACAATTAGAGACGCTTTAAAAAAGGAGCAGGGCTTTGGTTGGAGCCCTGAGGAGAGACTTGAGGGTTTTGCAGTGCTGATCTTCTCCTGACTTGATCAAGATTCAGCTCAGGAAGCTGCAGCAGCACAAACACAGCAGCTCAACTCGATGAAAGTGCATGCAGCAAGGCAACTTTTGCCTGCTTTTACTTCTGTTCATAAGGGAATTATTTACCTCGAGGCAATCAGATGGTAGACATCATGTAAGCCCTTCCCAGGCTGGCCTGCATGCACAGCTGATTTGTTGAGCAGATGCATCCTGCTTACTGGGCTCTACACATAGAGGTTGGAGGCCGGAGACACGAATGACTGCTTGTACACTTCCCTGCCTAATTAAACACCCTTGAAAGCTCCAAACACCCAGTACACATAAAGCTGTAACACACAACTTTAGCCAGGGGAGGGATCTATGACCAAGAGTCTCACAGCATGAAGTGAATATCAGAGGCCGACATCTACAAATGATGCTCACTTCTCCCCAAGCACATGCAAGTCTGCTAAAACCTTTGTATTTAAAACACGCTACTCGTCCTGTCAAGTCCAAAGTGTATAATTAATACAGTATACAAACTTGGATTATACTGTACGAGCTGTGTGAGAGTTTGTAAACGGATGTTTGGATGTAGTTTTGCTGTTGTTAAACGCGGCAGCCCGTTTACTTCACTTCATCAAGACTTTTCAACGTTTTTTGATTCTTCGTTTACCGTGAAGAAAAACAACATTTTGTTCAAGATTTCAAAGTAACACGGGCAGAGTAAGTGATATACAAATGGTCATTTTGTGGGTGAAAATTCCTTTAATATATGAAAGAAAAACCCCTCTTTGCTCCCGGCTACGGCTATAGTATTGGTAATGCAATTTTGGCGTATCAGCCGAGATCATTTAGCAGTGAGGGGAATAGTGGAGCTTCGTACACTGAGCCCAAACATTGGGAGGGTCTTCAAAAAGCCTGAAAGTAAAGTTTGTTGTTATCAGCAATTTTTATATTTTTCCGTTATTACTATCATAAACAAACTATGTAGGCTGAATAAATAGCTTGACAGAACATTTCTTGTATTTAAAACAATATAAGACCCTTTGAAGGTCCAATATTGTAAAAAGTCAGATTTCCCATTTTTTACTTCCAAGCAGGTCTAGGTGCTATACAAATACTGTGAAAGTAGACTTCCGTAAGATTGTGATGTCACAACTTTACTACATATATATACATATACATGTGTATATATGTATATATGTATGTGAAACATCGACCAATCGAAGCAGACTGGGCTTTTACAGGTGGGGGGGGCTTAAAAGAGACAGAGGGAGGGTGAATACAGGAATATTGAGTATAGTGATGAAGACACCAGACCCCAACACTGCTCCCCAGGTGCTGCCCACAGCTCCTAATACGAGGATCAGTTGAATGCAGAGTCTAAACTTCACTGTGTGTGTGGCGCTGTGTGTGTATTTTTCCCACTGAGTCAGACAGGGATAGTTGAAGGGCAGACTGAGATAATATAAGCTACGGTTTTACCTGAAATTGTAATGTACTGCCCAAAATGGCAACAAAATATCCAGGATGCCCATCAACCTGCTGCACAGAATCAAATTAGCTCTCTTATTTGTAGTTGTTGTTGCCTTTACCAGTCTGAAACCTGCCTGAATCTAAATATTAAATAGGACGAATGTGCATTTTTAATAGATGCTGGAAGTTTGAATGTTTACAGGCTTTGCGGCGTTATGTTGGCGTTACCTGCGCATGGATTGAGGTGGAGAGAGCTGGCGGTGGTTGCACTGAATGCATTTGTGGCAGTGGTGGTAGTAGTAGTTACAGCAGGACTGTAATGTCGGACTCTGTTGTCCTCGTCCGGACTCACTGCACATGGAAACACGACAAGAGAGACCAGGAAGAAAGTGTCAGTTTATGAAGCCTTGAGGTTAAATGAAGGGCTTAAAAGCAAAAAAGGAAATCCCTTCATATTTTAAAATGACCTAGACTTCAGAACAGCTGAAGACTCACACATTTGTAATGTATGAAACCAGTTTTAAAAAGAGTAAAATTCCACATTATATTTATTTCCTCATGACAGGACATAAATAATCTTTCATCTGAGGTTTTGGGAAGTTTTGATGAGCCTGTTTAAATGTCTCTTACTCAAGTGGCACAAGTGTGGCGATGGAATCTGTTGTTGGTCCAACCACAGCACAATCATAGTGAAATGACCATAGATACACATACTATAACACGTTAAGAATCCTGTATTTAAGCTTTAAAAGAACGTAAAATATATCTTCGGAAAACACAAGGTCAAACAGGAAAAAAGAAAACAGCATTGTGTTTTTAAAAATGTGAAGACGACTACACATATATACAGACTCTACCAGACCAAACTCCATCTGATAAAGTTTATTTATTTTATACTTTTTTTAGAAGTATCAATGCTTAATACCTCACAAATAATGTACGTTACAAACATACTAGAACAAATATGTCAAAAATGATAGGTACAATATATCCACACACATAATTAAAGAGGTTAAGTTATAGATTTTGAACTTTCCGTCCAACTCTAGTGGCCCACCCTCCAGTGATCGCTACAACCTGCAAGCGAGGGTCACGTGACCAGCGGAGACAGCTGTAAGCGTTTGTAGGCTACTTTTTGGTAGCTTTGCTAGCTTGTCTACTTGTAGTCTAAGAAGGTAATCAGTGCAGAAGTGCATCACACAAATGTCCTTTAAAAAGCTTGTTAACCAAACCTCATTGACAAAATAGTTTCTAGAATTGTGATTCAATATGTCAATGTAAAATCTAGGATTATGATACAAAAAAGCTAAATCATGAGCGCCAAGATTCTCTTACATTTCTCTTAGTTTTCTGTAAAGAGAAAAAATATGAAAAGCCAACAAATCGGCTTTTATCCAGGAGTCCAGGATGATGAATCCCACTTGGTGATAAATTCATGTTTTTTATGTTACTCGAACAAAATAATTATGTTTCCTTGATTTGGAAAAACTATTAAGAGAGGAGCAAAAATAAGAAAACATTGTCAACATCACAAATCAATGGGTACTAACTAAATAAGAACAAATTGTGGATTAGAACAAAAATAATAGGAACTGTGATTCGTGCATGTGGCCCATTGAGCATTTTCAGATTGTAAAACTTCCAATTTTTAAAGAGAAAGCCTGTTTTACAAACTGGGACTTTGAAACATGTGGCCGATGACCAGGCGAGGACGGTTTAATTAAAGCTGCTGTGGAGTTTCATTTTGAGAAATGTAGGCTCCAGTGTTTTTGGGTGAGGATACCTCAGCCTCTGCTGCTCCAATGTTGACAGATTCTTTTTAAATAATTTGTCCTTTGTGAGTCCCTCAAGTTTAGGGAAGTGTAATACTAAATCCCTGGGGTACCCCGTAATGGCTAATTAGCTTAATGTTTTAAATGCGCATCCACTAGGGTACCTAGACTCTGTCATTTACAGAATCCCAAAACAAGAAGTTAATTACTTCAATTATATTCGCCTCAACCACACCTCTAATCACCCGGTCAACACATCCGGCCACCCTCCCGTTCCCTTCCATTCATTCATTCTCCTTCATACCTAATCCTTACCCACGTCCCTTTAATCTCTCTTCCCCTCTCCCCTCATCCCTTCCTATTTAGTGTGGTGCATACCTCTCCAGTGTCTCATTCTAGGTCTGGGGGCTTGTGTTCAGATCGGACAGAAACACGCCTAAGTCACACTGAGTATCTCGCTCTGCCTGGACTTCAGTACGTCGCCAACACAAAAAAAAAATCTTTAAACAACATATTGTTGTGGCCTGCTTCTTGCTCACGAAATTTTTTTTAAAAAACAGTAAAGCGAAGTACTTCTCACTGCCATATATTCGTTGACATTAAAATGCATGAATGATGAGTTTGTGCAGATAGTGAAAACAGAAATGTGGGGGAGGCAGTGTTCACATGCCACAGAAAACCTGTTTGCTATTACAGTGAGCCAGGCTTCTTCTCTGGCTTTTGAAACATGGAGTACAAGCTTAACAGGTTAATTTTTGACTAAATTCGGAAGTTTACACCCAAAGCCAGATGACTTAAGTGACAGAGTTCATTCAACAGTACCTGGTGGTTCATTCAACAGTACCTGGTGCACAGGATTGTCCGTCCTGCTGCAGGATGTAGCCCTGGTTGCAGCCACAGTGGTAAGAGCTCCAGGTGTTGATGCAGGTATGCTGGCACAGTTGGCCCGGGTAGAGCTGACACTCATCCACATCTTTCTGCTCCTCCACTGCGTTGGCAGCTTCAACTGTGGCACTGATGGCCAAGGCCTCCTTGGGGAACGTGCCGTCTGAGACTGGAAGGAGGGAGAGGAGGGAATAACTTATCCCGAACACTTACCTCATAAAACTGACTTAACAACAGAAAAGAACATCGACTCCTCCTTTGACATTTTCAGAGTGTTTAAGTGAGTTATTATCATTACGTGAAACCACAAGTGACAAGTGGAAAGGTCGGAGCCTTAGTAGGGCCAAAACTGTACTGTGCCAAAAAACCCACAGCACCGTGCATTAACATGTCAAAGCATTTCAGACACCCTGATACATCAAGGGGCAAGGGCCAAAACTATAATGCGAAAGTAATGGAGCCAATTGTGGCTTCCAAGAAAAAATATTTCTCAGTCATTACCTGGTTTGTAAATTCAGCTGCTTAAATGTTTGCCGTTTTAATTAAAAGGTGTTGAATCATAAGACTGAAAACATATCCCCCATGAAAACAATTACAGTGCATGTCATCCACATTTTCATCCATAAAACACTCACAAAGTAAAGGCATCCCTCATGCATTCTGAGAGAGAGAGAGAGCCTGTGTGTGTGTGTGTGTGTGTGTGTGTGTGTGTGTGTGTGTGTGTGTTACTGATAGCATAGACACTTTTTACAGCTCCTAAACCTTTCACAGCTTTCAGCAGGTTATTTGATTCCTACTTTAGAATGACATCATTCAAATTTCCCTTTAAAACTGAAGGAAATTAGCTGCAGTCGATGGTTAAAACAGAGCCCATTAAAAGAGGGTTGTATTAGGAGGAATTCCTCTGAAGTTGTGAATGAAATAACAGACTGAGGCAGTGAGGAGACTGACCTTACCTCACCATCACAGCTGGATACAACTATTCCCGTTAAAGAACAACCCACAAAGGATGACTAATAATGAACTGCAAATGCCTGCTGTGTGTCTGGTCCCAATACATAAGCTAAAGAGTTCAAAAAAGCTCTACCAAGTTCCAAATCGAAGGGTTTGGGGAGAAGGTCTCAGCTCTTGAGTTAGGAGCTTTCCTTGTGCTTTTCTAGGAAGGATGCAATGCTCTCATTACACAGTACTGTAAAGTTAAAACACACTCACACATGCAGTGTCATACTGTAATCATTTAAAGTCTTACGTCACCCATCACACCTCTGATGTCGTTGAGGAAAAATATGCAAATTCCTTAGAGCTTCAAACAAGATATGTTGGTAATGTTCAGAGGTCAGAAACAAACTGCTTCAACCACGGGTTTGTATCTAGAAGATAACCTTGAGGCATGCTTATCGTCAATCTCCGCTTCTTGAAAAATCTTTGTCGTAAATGTCACTGGCATTAGGTACTTGATGGATCAGAGACAGAGGAAAACGTTGCTGGCACAAGCAGAGAGACGACAGCCCGAGCAGCCATCTGCTCCTGATTCCTCACAGCTTGTATTCATCTTTTTCCCATCACTTTTACTGGTAACGTGACGCATTCAACCGAGAGCATCGTCTTGTGGGAGATCAAACTCGGCCTGTACTCTACCTCAGACATAAACTTAGCGGTGGCTCAACCCAGAACAATTCTATATTCCCGTCCAGTACAAGTATGTTTAAGGTATTTACAGTCAATATACTTTGTCGACAGAGCTGCTGAGGAGGCACTATTGAGCAAATGTTTTATTTGCCCAAAGTGCTAAATGTGAACTAGAATTACCGCCTTACCGTTATATGCCTCCACCAACCAGTTGAGTTGCAGTTTACATCCATGTCTGGAGAAAATGTCATCACTTCAGCATTTTATCCCATTAGACATTTTGTGTGAAATTGTCATTATTGGCGTATAAATTATTGAGTAATGGCCAACAACATGTTTTTATGGTCACAGAGACCTTGCCTTTTGAACTTTGACCATCAATATCTTGTCCAAGTGGACGTGAGTGCCAAATTTGAAGAAATTTTCTCAATGCGATCGTCAGATACCGCGTTCACAAGAATGGGACGGTCTAGAGGTCACAGTGACCTTTGGTCCCCAAAATCTAAAACTGACATTACCTTGGCTTTCAAGATCTTGTAAGCTAAGTAACCTGTTTACCCCTAACAGCAGTAGCAGTTGGACATCTAGTCTGAAGGCTGTGTCGTGTTCCAATCCAGACTACACACCAAACATTAAGCAGGATTTGGGTTTGTGGTGCATTCAAACTGAAAAACTGACAAAATTGAGTACACTCAAAATTACCCATTGTAATGCTATTCACAAAACATTGAACACGTTGGCGGTTATGGTAAGAAAGCTTCTACATTTTTTTTTCTTTGATTGCGAGTTGCATGCCAAAGTTGCCATTTCGTTGACATCCCTCAATGTATGGCATCATTTCCAGTTAGCACAATATTTTGAAGGAATCGATCACCGCACAATTCATGCCGGTAAGATTCCTGTACGACTTGTCTCAAACACGTTAACATCAGCAATGATAATATCACAAGATCAAGGCAGCTGCAGTTTTTATGTTTATTCTCTACAAATTATAAGACCTAAGTGCATGATGGGAACAATGATGCATTTATATGTCTTATGTGGAATATCATAAAAGCTTACTCAGCTTATGAGCTTCCTCTTCAATTGCCTCTTGCGTTTTTTTTTTTTTTCTTTGACTCCGAGGGGTGTTTGTAAAATACAGCAAATCCTGACACAACCAAAGTGTATGACGAAAGTGTTTTCCATGTCAGTGAAACATTGCAGTGCAGCGGGCAACGTTTACCTTTTCTAGGCAGAGACGTTGTTCGGGGCTTCTGCTTTCTCCTTAGCGATATCTGGCTTGGACCTTCCTCCTCCTCGCAGCAGGCGAGGAAGACTTGCCCGCAGGGGTAGTCCAGGTACTGGTGGGCATCGCAGCCATGTCCTTCCCGGCGCACCCGCAAGCCTAGGGCACAGCAGCTGCAGCACACCTGCCCATCCAGACACAACAGCAGAGCCTATAAGGAGCGTGTCACTGGGGTTCCCTGCACATCTCTAATCACCACATCTCTTTAGGACCCTCCACCATTAGGCCTGCTTCCTAACCAGCAGAGAAAGGAGAGACGAAACAGCTGAACAGCCTGGTTCATCCCTGTGAACACACTGCAAAAGGATTCCAGCTGCTGCCTCTGGCCGAACCACATGTCATGCAAAGAAAACCAGACTTTCACATTGTTTTACTTTGCTCTAAAACAATGACCTGGCACAATGGTTTGGCTCAGCTTTCTCAACACATGTACATGAGGGCCAGACAGCCAGGATTCCTCCTGGAAAAATGGGGAACTCTGTTAGAGCTGACTCTGAGCAAAAGCATGATTCCCATTTCCATATGGAAGTGTTCTTGATCAATATATTTAACCTGTTTGCCAATCAAGTGTGTTTGTCTGACTTTTACAAAAGCCTCTCCCGTTGGCATAGGAATCTGAAATTGTAATTGCACAGTGGCCAAAACAATAGTGGTGATCCAGGGGATGTTCAAACAGTTTAAGTGTAAAATACATTGGCAAACGTTTTCACAATGTCATGGTGGTAGTTTGAAAGTACTTGAGTGCTGCCTACGCTCTGTTTACATGGTCCAGTTTTGTCATCTTGAACAATTTGAAAAAGGGAGTCATACCCTACCTGACTCACAAAAACAGTTAATATTCCAGTCCAGAGCAGTGGTTCTCAACCTTTATCGAGTCGCAGCGCCTCAGAATAATCCGGTTGCTGTTTGCGTCGATGCGTCCCGTGATTTCTTCCCTACCCCATGAGAATCTCACTCTCACAAAATATCGAAAATATGTTATTTAAAAAGAAATCTCCACAACTACCTACCTAGCAACCCCCCAGAAATGATCGTGCAATCTCAAGTACTGGGTTTGGACCCCCAGGTTGAGAAGCACGCTGCCTTTAATCAACTTACAATTTGTTTTATGGAGACCTTGTGTGCGCCATCCACCCATGACATCGTGTCTTTCAGTCATGACTCAACGATGCTCCTCTCGTTTCCTCCCTGTCTCTTTCCACTGAGTGTTATCTCATAAATGAAAAGCCATGGTGGATGCCTCAACTCTTATTTCCATTACTGTAAGAGTTCTCACGGTGGCGAGACAGTAACGTACCTGGTATGAGTCGTCTGTGCACCGGTCGTCCTTCACTTCACAGGTGTCCCCCCCTCTGGCTGAAGTCACACCTGACGCACACAGGATCTCCTTTACAGAGCTGAGGCAGCACTGCTTCTCTGCAACACTGACAGACAAATGCAATATATATATACATATATATATATACGTATATATATATATATGTATATATATATATATACAAGTATATACACACACACACATACATACAGGACAAAAAATAATGTTGACGCTTTTTAGTCCTTCAAAACAGGCCAGACTGGTTGATTTAAACTCAAAAGGCTGAGCCAGACGAACAGCGTTTTCAAGATAGACAACAAGTCAGGAGAAACTCTGTTTGGTGGGGACTGAAGTGAAGCAAAATAGATCTATGATTAAAGGTAAGTGAAGTTAGGTTACTGTATACTCACCAAGTTTGACCAAACTAGGGTCCTTGCATCCTTCATCCGCATTGTTGTCGTGATGCTAGTTGGTGTAACATTTATAGCCATCATGCGTGCAGCCTTGCTCACATTTTTAGCAAAATTAGACCAGCTGTCATTTAAAATCTAGACTTTTATCCATAGTGCCCTTATAGTTGAATCAGTGTTATTTGTAAGGTAACGTATCCATTGTGTATTGAGGATCTGTTGAACATTTTTTTTTTTTACGTATTGTTTTGTATTTTTATATGTGTATTTTAAGTTACGGAGTAGGATTTATGGCCATTTAATGTCAGTCAGCGTAAGAAGTCTTAAAATGTTTTAACACATGAAGTGAATGATTGTCTTTTTTAAATGTATTTATCGCTCAATTACTTGTGTGAATTTCTCTGGTGTGGGATAGATAAAGTACTTTATCTACATGTTACATCTTTCAGAGAGAACTCTGACTTCTAGGTCAGATTCAAGGAGGGAAGTAATGAAAGAGGCAGTGACCAGTGGTTCATTTACGACAGGATGGGTCTCAAACTGACCTGAGAACTGTTATTGCCCCCCACATTTCTGTGATACCAGGAATACTGACCTGTATTCATATGTGATGACTACCGGCCATCACTGTTCCCTCTAAGCTGCGCGCCTGCGCAATTGCGCACTGCTGACACGGTCTCCGCGCACAGAAAATCTACACTGCGCACAAAATAAAACTCCAGACTGAACTGAAAATTAAAAAAAACGCATTTATTGAATGAAAAAGCTTGTCCCCAGCTCTGTAATAAGTTGTCAAGCAGATATCTAGCAGATAGCAGATAAGGAGGAAACACATTAACGTAATGTAACGGTCCGATCGCACTCCAACCCCCCCCCGTCGACAATCTGACCGATCGCACTCCAACCCGCTGTTGCGGTGGTCCAAGGGGCTGCTCACCGAGTTTGTGTGTTTGCTCTGACACATGAAAAATTAGAGGGAACATTGCCGGCCATTACATTATTGTTACATATTTTTGTATCATTTAATGCATTCATGCTACACACACCTTCCCAAAGTTGAATGAAAATCACACCAGTGGATTCTGAAATATTGCCTGGATTCATTTTATATAGAGCAGATTCAAACTGGAAATTGTCTAACAGATCCACTCTGTCGTCTACAAAAGTATGTTTGCATACAACCTAACTGCATTCTTTGTTACGTTTCGAGGGAAACATATTTTCTCCTTGATTATGGTGGCAGTTTTAAACACGTGGTTTACGTTGTAAACTGAAAACACAACAAGAACGCAACACAACTACTTTGTTATGTTTTGGCAACAAAACTATTTGGTTAGGTTTAGAGAAAAGATCATGGTTTGGCTTTAAAGAGGTATGTTTGTTACATCATTTAAGTCACAGCGTAAAAAAAATTAAAGTTGACCTGTGAATTCACACGGGACACGTGCCAGTCTCCTGGGTTTGACCGACCCGTCCTTCCGTGGATTAACAAGAAACATATTTGTGATACATCGAAAACAAAACATAATAAAAGGACTGAATACGTTAGTTTCAAAATGTAATTGACGACGCGGTTTTATTTTTTAGGTGACCAAGCTGAACGGGTAGTTTCTGGTTAAAGTCGTAAATATTTCAGTCCAGGTTGGTTTGGTGACACCTGTTGTTACTGGTGGCAAAGGCACATACGTTTTAATAACACAGGTCCCCGAATTGAATTTGAAATTAAACATGTATTACCCACTGAGGGCAGCAAATGCACCTCGAGCAACTCCTCTGTTGGAGATGCAACAGAAGAGGAGCAACTGGTGCATGCTCACTGTTCACATCGCAACCAAACAAACTGTTGGAAAGAAGATTGAATTCCTTAAGCATAAATAGTATCAAAATTGGGGTTTGATATTGGAAAGATCTTAAGGATTACAATTTTAAAGGGTCATTTAGTATTGCACCACCATAAATGAAGGTTCCTTGTGAGATGCAGATTAAAAAAGAAATCGAAGAAGATGTCGAGATTGTTAAGGAATTTTGTATCTAGTCTTATAGTTGGACCAGGTTATATAGCTATTCTTAGTATACATGTGTCGATATGGTCCAACCTCCGTCTCTGTACATATTTGGAGACTGAGACGGTCTTTCTGATGGCAAAGCACATACAAATCATCTTTAGGTCAAAGGTCAGCCTACAGAATGCACCTTCTCAGGTCAGGCTGTTCCCAGAACCATCTATAGCTCACGTGCTCGACTCTCCCCACCCAACAAACCACAGCTGCAAGATAAGAGTTAAGATGGGGCTCAGTGTATTCAGACTGGCGAGGTCAGGGAGATGCTATGGCTGTCTTACTCAGAATGTGTCAACCAGGATTTGAGGAGCCATCCAGTGGATCCATCTTTAGGTAAACAATTTATGGAAGGCCTTGTTTTAGGAGAAATGTGGAGAGAAAGTGGCTGTTCTCCAGAATGGTATGGTGGCAGACAATGTGACTGCATCTCTGTATTCGCTTGTATTGTTCATGATCTGTTCTCCTTGTTAAAGATCTAGTAAACCTTCAGCGTGAGATATCACTTTGGTCTGCATCAGCTCCTTTGGTTTCCAGTACTCTGCTCATTAAGAATTTCCTTCACAGAGACATCCTGACTTTTAGCCCCTATATGAGTAATGCCCCCAGATCGTGGTTCGTACACTTGCCATAGTGTTTTTACAAATAACTTGAACATCTCTGATTAGAACTTACCTGCCTAATAAACATACATATCTCCACACCTTCAGATTAAACCTTTAAAAAGTTGTAATGAAAATGTAAAGGGGCCTCGCGCTTCTCCTAAAAACTGGAATTGTGGTTGTTCCACTGATGTTTTTATCCAACAAATGAAATTCTATAAACGTTATATACATTTCTTCCACCAAAGCTGCTTCCAAACATGTTTGTCTAGAAAAACACTGCAATCCACCACCTAAAACCAGGTCACCTACCTGCATATGGAGTGCTCGTCATTATTCAGCATGTAGTTGCAGTGGTGGTTTTCTGTGGCCCATTTCTGGCCAGCAGCACAGCAGCTCTGCAGCAGGTCTTCAGCAGAGACACCTGGACCTGCAGCACAGAGACACGCAGGTATGCATACATCAGCAAACACAATGCTGATGGAATAAAAAACAGTTCAGCAGCATATCCTCCGTGTCTGCACAGCTAAACTAAACTAAACGGAACAGACAGAAGCCTGAAGAGGAAAGTGAATACAGTGAGAAGTCAGGCAAAAACATATGGTAGACTGCACCAGGCCTCCAAGGCGCCTTCGAGATCTCTACAGCTGACTAAAGAGGAACCGTCACGTTCCCAGAATACAGTAGCCCATTTTATGATTGGAAACTTTTTTACTCAGGTCAGGGGAAAGTTACAATTCATTCTAAAAATAGTTTTTAGTAGAATGGCAGTCCACAAGTAGGGTTGTGAACAAGAAGTGTGACAGATTGGCAAAGAGTCAGTGTTCATGAACCTGTAAGCTGCCACAAGCGGCAGGCAGCGTAATAGTTACCATGGTCACCGTCCTAGTTTAGCATGTTAGCATCCTATCATCTGCTCATTAGCACTAAATACAAAAGTCATATATTTTTGCATAAAATCTAAATGTTGACCTAATGATGATTTAAAGCGATTACTATTACAGAGAGATGACTAAAACAAATTGAGTTCATCGTGAGGCAGGCCTGAATTTCTGTACTAAATTGTGTGCCAGTCCGTTTGGTAGATAAGGTATTTCACTAGGAAAACTAAAGACTGGTTGTGACCACAGATTTTTTTTTTTTAAAGTAAGGGAGATCAATTAAGTCGATGGAGACATTGAATTTTGACCGTAGCAAATGTAATTGTAATCCATCCGATATTTGTTGAGTTATTTCAGTCTGGATCATAATGGTGGGCCGAACGAGCGACAGACACTACCATCCCGAGAGCAACTCTTCCCAGCATGGCATCTACAAATCCCAAAGAGAATGTCTGAATTAAAAATGCAATCACCAAGCTTCAAACTCCACATGGAAACTAATGTTTAGTCTTTGTAGAAACCTTTCGCAGCCTTGTATTTAGAGCCAGCGGCTCCCAGTAATGGCACTTCCTCAAAGTCGTCTCCACTTTGCCATACACTTATTCAGAGGAAAAATTGCATCAATCTAATGTCATCAACAGAGGGAAATGAGGCTAGAACATGTGTTAAACTAGGAACCCAATGAATACTCATTATTGATTTAATGCATTTCATATTTGTAAACCACACATTTCTGTTAATGCTGAAAGCAGCAAAAGAAAAATCAGCACAGCGTTTTACCTTCCAAATTAGCTGTTTTGCAAAAAAACATGACTACATCAAGATCCCGCTGATGTGGCAGCCATCACGGCGATCCCTGACATTCTTTGCCACACAGCGGTTCCCACAAAGACTTAGGCCACATTTCCACTGCATGGTACGTGTCTCTACTCGTTATTTTTTGGTTCTCCATTAACAAACATTGTGGATAGTGTCTGCTCGTTTTTTTTGTACCACCTCGCTCGAGAACGATGGAGTTAAAACGCAAAACTCTGATTGGTCAGAGAGAATCGTCACTAGCATGATACGGGACACACGCATTATTTCCTTGATGTAATATCCATTGTATTTACCTCTTTACATATAAACGATGCTAATCTCATACTGTAGTGTACAGGAATGCTTTACATAGCTCTGCTTTGATCTTCTTTTTGAAAGTTGTTTTATTTTATTCTTCACTGCATTGTGTTGCATCCAAGTCCCGAGTCCTTTAAAGATCGGTAAACAATCATTTAAAGCGAAGGCTGTCTACAGCTTACTGTGCATAATTCATAAGCACCGTCTTCAGAAAATTGTGTCGAGTTCAGAGAAGAAGACAGTGAATGCAACTTCTTATTTCCCCCCCCAAAACATTTGCGTTTCACTCTGTAAAACATTATTCTTGTAGAATGAATTTCCTTGCACTTTAAAAAGACTTTCATCTCAGGCACAGTAATGTCTGAAGCTGATAAATCTCAGTGTGATCTGTGAGATCTCTCTCTAATCCCAACCAGAAGGTTTAAGGTACGCGTCTGTTCATTATGACAGCGGCTCTGAGGAAAATAATATCTCCACTGGTTTGCTTTTCATAGATCTTCTGAGTGTTTTAAGGAAGTTAAAAAGAATCCTCCCAGTTTGAGTCTGTACAGAGGAAAAGGAAACTGTGGGACTGTGTTTGAAGTCACTACTGTCCAGGTTCATTATTTCACACTGACATGAAATGGGAAAGTTGGAAAAAGTGTAATTCCCACTGAAACTACAAACTATTTTGTGTCATAAAAGGAAATGAAGGATTGTTTCATTATATTATACCATTACTTGCTTCTCTTCTGCAATTGTACCTCTTCGATTCTGCTCCGATGTGTAAAAAGATAGACCCATTGTTTAGACCAGGGTTCAAGTTTTTCATACTGGTGCAAGTTGAAGACCGATTTAGTTGTTAAGATTGCATAAGTCAATGTTACAAAAATGACAAGTAAGACAACAGGTACATTTTCTTAGACCAGTGCAAGTTAAATATGTTTTAGTGTTCTATTTATTTTTTTTTGGTCTGACCTGTGTGAGCACGTGGATACTTGCATTTTTTTCCCAGCATGTGACTTTTTAGTATTATATTTTTGTAATTTTTTAGAATTTTAGAATTTCGTATCACATGTATATCGTCAATTTGATTTCAAAAACTACTTTTTCTAAGTAGCTTTTGTTAAGCAAACTAGATTTTTCTCCCTAGGGAAGCTTTGCTGCAGTTCAACTTCTTTCCAAAGTGAATGAATTGGTAGCTACGCTTTCGAATGAGCTTCCTCAACACTGCTTGCCAAAGGCCAAACATGAGGTTCAGCTCGAGGGTCAAATGCGAGTATAACTCTCAGTAGTAGTCTTATACCTGACAAACAATGGAAATAGGGACATATATTTATAGCTTTCACTTTTTGTCAATAGCCATAGTAAAAGAGTCACGATGGTTGCCACAATGGCAGTACTGCCTCTCACCCAAAACTGGCCTGTTATGTAGCAGATAAACCAAAACTAAGAGACATCCATCTACTGAAACAGCCGATATAGGGTTTGGCTGGCCTGATAAGCCTGGGTTGGGTACCGAACTCTGTACTCAAAAAGGGTACCGAACGGATAATGTCTTTTTTTTTTTTTAATGGGGGGAGAAGCCAGATCATTAATCAATGTGTACACTAAACTAGCATTATCAAAACACACAAAGCTGTCCGAGGTCAGGAGATTATACTTCTGGATGATGTTACATCGATGGTAACTTGACGGCCTTTGGTCCTGCGCCTTGAGTTTGTGCCGTATAGAACTTTTCAATACATGGATTAGATAGGCCTTAAAAGCTGCACTAACCACATTTTTAGTATCAACAATGGATCACATGTCCATGTAAAAGGAGTTGTTTGTAGAGACAACATTATCAGTCAACTCTGCAGTCACCCTAAACTGTACAGAGATTATTAGCATCTTTAGCTTTTTCCAGTTATTCAGGCTGTACATTTTGCCCTCATCAAACTCACTTTCAGTAAGTACATGATTTCAGAAAAAAAGCAACATATTCTCCCATAAAATGTGTCAGATGTTGTATTTTCAACTTGTTGGTGATTTCAAATGCCCCAAAGTGTGTAAAGAAATCATTTCAAATTCATATATTACATTTTAAAGCCCCATTGACAGATGTGTTTGAACACCTGAGGGTAGCAGAATAAACTGTAGTCACAACTTTGACATAGTGTCACCTTATAAAGTTGATATGGTGGAAATGTTTGGGAACAATTGCCGATTGAAGTATCATGCAGGCACAGAGTCACTTTAGTATTTATTTAAAGATGTGTTTCTGTCCAGCTGATAAATGCAAATCCAATATCCACTCTCATTTTAGTCTCCACAAACTCCTGAGAAAAGAATCTTTCTCGCAAATAGTGTACAGAAAGTAAATTTTTTTTACTGAAAACTGCAGCAGGCGTTAAACCAAAACAAAGAGCTGAAAGACGCTAAAATGTAGCAAGGTAAATACGAACTGAAGGTGAACTTGGTAAACATGATTCTGATTTCACTGGACAGTTCTAGTTTCCCAAGTTAAAAGGATAACATTCAGTGGATTTTTCCCGTTGAAGGAAATACAAAATTCTGGGGGAAATGTACAATTTGCACAAAATATTTGCATTGGCAGTTTAATAAAAAAATTAAAAACTCCTGAACAGTTGTGAGATGACGGCATAAAGTAAGATTGAATTGCATGTTCTTACAACCCTGGCTAACATACCAGCTGGACCAAGACAAAATAACACTGTCTCCACATTTTTTAGAACAAAACAAAATCCTTCTTTCCTGTTGAACTTTCACAGACGTAAAACATGATGGATTTTATCTTTCCCACCTCTGAGTGCTTTCTGTTTAGATGTGTTTATTTGTGTAGCCAGAATGAATGGACTGACCGGCAATCAAGGCATGCAGGGAGTGTCGTTTTTCACAACATAATAATACGAGCAGGCCAGAGCGAGTAATGGCTTAGAACAATGCGAGGATGCGAACTGCCTCAGCAACCTTTCCTCGCCCACATAGAAACACGGCCCTTTATCAATGAGCTTTGTAATCAAATAAACCAGGCAGTGTGGAAGTGACTCACTCCTTCTTCGCAAACAAAATGAGGAGACTGTCAAAATTAAAACACTACATACAATGCAGCAGGTATTCTTCATCATTCAGTGTCATCTTAGATCTCAAGTTGCCAAAATACAGAATTTTGTGAAGGATGAAGAACAATTTCAAAGTATTTTACCTATTTAGTCCAGTGTAACCAACAACGGAATTAGTTGTTTTTCTTTATTTAATTTAATTTTTGTTCTGCTTCAACATCATGGTTACGATTGGTCAAAGTGTAGAATATGTCAAAGAGAAAGCAAAGTTAATTTCTTGCTGACTTTGGATTCACTTCTAAAAAAAAAAACGCTGAATCAGAATAACACCAAAAACGTAGTGGAGAAACCTGGAGCCAACGCTTGTGCCTCTGAAGCTACGAGCACATGCACTGGAGAGTTGTGGGGCTCCTCTCCAGTCCAGTCACTCCAAAGAACCAGGTCAAGTTGAGGCCGAGAGCTCCTCTCAGGGAGAACGGAGTTGGCGCGGCAGCCTCAAGCTCAAGTGACTTCCTGGTTGGACAACCAAGCATGTGGCCGAATGGAAATACGCAATGCTTGGCTTAACGTCAAGGCTGGAAAATGTGGGCATCTGTCCTCCATTCTTTTTTAAAGGTAAGATAGAATATTTTCTTGATATCGAGCATGTTTGCTATGACTGTATTGTGATGCACCTGCTATGCACAAGGTGAAAATTTGTACAGTGACACAAGTGTGTCCGGTTAGAGAGGGAGAGGCAAGTGTGCTGTGTGGATTCCAGCGTAGGGCATCGTTTTTGCGTGGTTGTGCAGTTGTGTGCCTTATTGTTAATGATATTAGCTTTGGTGATGGGTGTATAGCCTAGTGGATCATCTTGGCTCGCATCCATGAAATATATATTTTAATGTTGCTTTTTGCTGCGAGTGAAAAACAGTTCAAGCCAGAGATCAAACCCATTGAAACCATTTTTTTTTATATTTTATTTGGCAGACAAGGTGTGTTTTCACATAAAGACTGCTCTTAATGTTGATTTAAAATCAGCTGCCTCCTGTACAAATAGCCAGTCAATCACGGCATTGTGGTCTCAGATGGAATTTTCTGTATCTCCACAATGTCACCTGGTGAACAGCCATGACCAACAGACTTGTTTTTTTTAAATCGAAGTCACACTTATTTAAGGTCAATCCAAGGATTGTTGAATTTCCTGAATCCATACAAGGTTTAAATGTGAGCACAGCGATATGCATGTGTCATCTGCCTTCCCTCTCACTCAGCCCCCCAGGGTCTCATCTGTAAAGCAGATGGGAATATAATGTACTGTAGGCTTGAAAGGACTGTCCTTATACCGGGCTTTCCCTGAAATATGTGGTTTCACTAAAAGAGAAAAAGAAACGGCCCGTACAGTAAAGCACTGCCTTCTTCTTTGTCTCACACTCTGCCTTCCTCAAGAGCAAAGCCAAAACTATGGTATTTTCCACTCAGCCTTTGCTTCTTAAAGGAGGTAGCAGCTTTGTTGGTGCTCTCAACAATAATTGCTCTTTGCCTAGAAATGCTAATCTGCTGCAATGCCCAGCGTGCCCATCCGGCCTCCCACCACCAGTCAGCCCTTTTCATGTTTGGCAATCTATCAGCCCTAGACACCCGTCAACAGCAGTCTGTCCACCCTGGGCTCAGCTCCAGCTGCCTCGTGAGAGATGTTGGCTGCGGTTTTTTTCCAAATATGAGACAGCAGGGCGGCTCAAACACTAAAATCCAATTCAATGTTCTGAACTTGGCCTGAAAACTTTAATTTTACTTTTCAACAAGCATGCAAGATTAATGAGGTCTACATCTGATTAAGCTTTAAGTGTAATGTCATAAAATGCTACCATGCTAGCAGGCTAACACGGTTCATAAAGACATTGGAATGGTTAATAAACTCTAAACTTATTCACACCAGAAGAGAGTAATGAGTAGTTTCCTTTAGATTCCGGGACTTGCTCTCTCTGTCACACTTCATTACGCTCAATGCTGCTAGCAACAGCCAGGATCATTCTGGTAGGAATCCACCAGCAGCAGCAGTCTGGATTAGATCTGAGCTGTAGACCAGACATGGCCTTGAAAGCAGAGTTTGAAAGCGCTGCCCTCCTGGCAACAAAATGTGAGTCTTGCTTTCAAATCGACCTCTCACAACTGTCAATTAGAGTAGCCCCACAAGGGAGAGCTTTAGTCCGAATGTTGAGAATGGGAAATAAATCCTTTTTAAACGCATCTTATTTTAAATGCGTCTCGCTTGTATTACCAAAATTTTAAAACGACGTTGCGTTACGAATTCTGAGGAAGGAAGGAAGCAAGGAAGGAAAGAAGGAAGGAATGGAGGACTGTAAGGAGAAAGAAAATAAATTGGTAGGAAGGAATGAAGAAAGGACAGAAGGAAGGAAATAATGAAGGAAAGGAAGGTAAGAATATAAGGATGACTGTAAAACTCCCTGTCTGATTTTAAGGAAACTTTAAAGAAGCAATCCATTACATTTTGGAGCGGATCCGAAACACTGGACGGATACTGGCATTACTTGTGTCATCAATGCAAGATAGGCCATTTGTGCTGCATTCATCTGGTGTCAGGATAGTCGGAACAAATTAGTTTCCGAATGGGAAAATTCACACGAACAACAACTCTGAAACTGATATCAACGTGTTGCTTAAATGCTCTGAGCAATAAAATAAAACATATCTTCTTTGCAGTGTCCATGTTGCTCCCACATAATGACTCAAAGCTCATCACACACCGAAGTTGGAAAAACGACTTCCCAACTCGGGAAATGGGACCATCCAAGGAGTATGTGAACGCAACATTGGCCTTGGTGGAGGTCTGCGCTCTCCGGGTGCCATTTTAGTTAGTAAATGTAATGTGAATCATTCTCAAGAGTCGGCTATGCTGTTGTTTCTAATTGTCTTGCTGAGCAACCTGTATCTGAGAAATAAAGAATATTTGAGAAAAAAACATCGACGTTTTTTTTATTATATTAACGTTTTTTCACCTCCGAGATAAAAGGTGCCACCTTATTTGTGATCTCACGTCTCACTGGGAGAAACATCTTTGAAGAAACCCAAAGCTGACATCACGTTTTACATAACCACATGAAGAGGAGTTAAAAAAAAGATCCCTTTGCGCAGCGTACTGTACACAGACACATTAGCCCAAGGTAGCCATCAAATACAGGTAAAGGCAGGCGGTAGCCTGTAAGTAAATATAGACGGTATTCATAACCTGTGTGGGTGTGACGTAGTTTACAGGATGTTGTGGCAAAAAGATCTCCCTTGTTTGTGTGTTAAAATCAAAATGTGTGTGTGCGCGTGTTAAAATCAAAACGTGTGTGTTTATCCCAGTAATAACAGTATTGCGAAATCCATGTTGGGGCAGAACGTGACACTGGCGACGAAAAACTTATTGCAAGAGGGCTGGTTGCCTTGATTATTTTGCTTTTCCCTAATTACATCCACTTTTCCTCAAGAAGAAACAAAGACTTGTTTGTACTCGCAGCAGATCCAAGCGTTTGTTGACTCTGCCAATGTTTAAGTCCTACAAACAAATATAAATGCAGTTTTTTTTTTGTTTTTTTTCATGATTAGCTGCTTGATGTTCCACTTTATATCTGGCAGGCAGCATTGTAAGCAACGTGACTGGGGTCATAAGAAAAATAGGGAGCCCGTGCTCAAGGCCGAGCTATTTCTCTACATTCAGAGATAAGGAGAACGACCCCGGTGACAGATGAGGGCCCCACTCTACATCATCATCCACTTTATTTCGTCGATTTGCTTCCTGACGACGGGTCCGAGCAAAACGGCTTCGACATTGGCTGAGAACAAAGCGGGAGATACCTCACTGAGCGGCAAAAGCTCTCACAGATCCACTTAAGATATGTAAAAGAAAGCCATCAAGCTGAGTTATATGCAAGAAATAACAGGAGATGAGAATCAATAGCATCCATTATTCATGATATCTATGCCAGTTGCTTTTAAAGCCGACATCTTAAAAGACACTCATTGTTGTGAATAACAATAAAAAAAAATAAAGAAACGATCTACAATTTTCTACCCAGAGCTGAGCTTTATTCCATTCAGAGCAATAAAAATAAAGGAAGTACATGTTCTTTTGAGTGTCTTACATTCTGCTCAGACAGTACGAAACAATGATACGAACGGGATCAGTCCTAGTTAGGATCAGCGCTTTTCTTCTCTCGGCCACAATTTAAAACAAAACTTTTGCCTAGTGCACGCTCGTCATCAGTGCTTTGCTGCAAAGAATGCAGAATTTTTTTGGGTGAATGGGGTCATACGGTAGTTCTGGCTGAAACTGGGGCGGAAGTGTGCAGAGGAGCAGACCTTCATAACAGCAGTATGATCCAGAGACGGCGGGATGCAAGAACTGTTGAGGCTGGAGTGCGTCATAATGACTCCCCAAGGCGATAACAGAACCCTCCCATGCAATGCTGCTTTCACACCCAGACTTCGAGTAACTTGAAGACCGTGCGCTAAAATCGTGGGGATTGGAGCCAGGGCAGACCTAGACCTGAGGGTCATCCATCTTGGAGTTGATAATCAGGCGGAGCTTCCACTGACATCGTACATAACTGGGATCGTGGCCCTTTGGTCCGTTCGCCTTTGAGTTACTGACACACTTTCTCGGTCAAGTCGATACTGTTGGCAACACCATTGGGGAGCATGATGATTTGTGCCTGCTGCTGAGCCCGGCAGACTTAATTTAAAGGTTTTCCTCTTGACCTTGAATGTCAAAGTCAATATTTCTGTTTCTAGCAGCCGACAACATACACCATTTCTCACAAGCCCAAGACCGTCACAGGTTAAAGGTCACTCGTTTTTTTTTAAACGCTAGCAATTTAATCAAAGGGTTCAAATTCTTATTGCAAGTTTTGTAGTGATACTAATTCATCTTAGAATATGGATAGTAAGCAATGGAAAACAAAATTCACAATTCAATGCATACCTTAGTTTTCGGGATGGAATTTGGTATGTGTTTAGTACAGCAGGGAAAACAACAGAAACGTGGAAGTAATCTTTGTCACATTATTGTACACATCAGTTGGCAGCTCTCTGGCCATAATTCTTAAGGTCCAAATGTTGGCATTCAAATGTCAGCATATGACCAGTAAGTGCGTAAGTAAGTAAGTAGGTACATTTTATTTCTAGAGCACATTTAAACACAGCCTAAGCTGGCCAAAGTAGTGTGCAAGGTTGTTTTTTTTTTTTTTTAAAGAGAGCTTTTCAAATGTAATGTAAATAGTAAGAAAAAAAGACATCAAATGTCAGCAATTGTCCATTCTTATCACAACAGACCACCAACCTGCATATAAAAAAATGTTTTACCATTAAGACATCTATAACATTCATAAGTAACTAATGCTGGCTCTAATAGTACATGTTAAACCTGCCCTGTAATAAATCCTGTAATAGATGCATTAAGACAGGGGCCCTGCCAACTTTTTATATGATTTCTTAATGGGTTTAGAGACATTTATTAACAAAGGACATAATGATGTCATTATGTGACTTGCCCTGAAGAGAATTTCAGTCAGAAGATTATTATAATTTTTTTTTACTTTAAACCCTGGATATCCTCTGAAAATATCGAATTCTAAATTGACAGACACGTGTCCCCTATTTACAATCAGCGTTCTGCAACGCCCTCATTTCCCTGGGAAAAAAAGGGAAAAAGGGAAAGGTTTCTTCCAGAGGTGTTTCATGGAGAAAGCGATGAAGTTGATGCGAGAGAGACCCATGGTCCCTAAAGCAAAAGAGCAAAATAATTTCACTACTGAAGTTGAATTAATAGTGGACTGGCATACATGGCCTGTGTTTCTTTGCAATTAATTGGGCACAATGCGATCAGAGAATAACATTTACATTTTATTCATATGAAAATATGCAAACAAAACTTCCAATTTGAATTGTAGGCCCAGATGACGCTGGAGTGGACCATCTCGTACACTCTCGACTGGGACCTTTGGTTCTATAGTTAAATAGTATGACACCAATTGATGAGGATAAAAGGGCTACAATTTCATAATTATTTAATACATTTGGCTAATACATTAGTAAGTTAACCGTTTTAAATATTGTTGTCTATGAAAGCCTTTTTTTTTTCTTTTTTTTAAGAATGCGGTTTTAATATGCTATGCTTTCAGTTAAAAGGTATGTGCATACATTTTCTAAGGGGCTTCATCATTTGTGCGCACGCATGGTCTGAGGAAGTTATAGATTTAAAAGATCTAAAAGACGTAAAATAGTAAGAACACATTTAGGTAAGAAAATATTGATGAATCCCAGATATTTGCGTAAAACGCTCATACGCATATAAGCACAGACAAACTGTTAATGAATCTGAAAATGTGTGTTGCATGTCTTTGTGTTCAGATTTGACTGAGTTATCACTCCCAAAAAAAAAAAAAAAAATCAAGCTTCTGTGCTTCCCAACATTTGTTTTTTTACATGAAGTAACTATAGAAATCAGAAAAACTGAATTTCAGTTGACGAAAAATGTCCACTGCTTTAATGTGTCCAAATAAAAACCATTAAAATATTTTCCCTGTTCCAAAATGACCCCTCTGCCTCTCACCCTCCAACTCTAATTAATTTGCCATTTTGAGGGAGTCATTATAAATAATCAAATGCAAATACCGCTGGTCTACACTGGTGTCGGAGGAAGCGTTTGTGTGATAAAAACCAGCCTTGGCTTAAATTGCAGGCAGCAGAGCCAAGGACAAACTCCAAATGGCTTTAGTTATTTTAAGAATGTAAAAATAGTCATTTGCAAGTTAGTTTTTAGAGGTGACCTTGTTGAGGTAATTATATATATTTGTTATAATTAGAAACTGGATTGAAGGCAGACAGATGCAGGTGCCAGGGCTGTGCAGGAGAGTTATAGACGGGATGACATGAAGCGGAGCCTAAAAACAGCGTTTCTCTGAGATCCATCAGTGACTCTTTGGTTTGTGTCACAAAGAACTGTGGTAGTTTCAAGTCTTATTCAATACAGCATGATGTTCATTTTGTAAATTATGGTCACATTTAAAAAAGGTGAAATAGACGATAAAGCAGGGTATTATACCTTGTGATTGACAGGTCACTACCACGGTGTTGTCCTGTGCTCTCCGTGTTTTTTCGTCTTACTTTAATCCTTTCACAGTGTATTTTCAATTCATAAAGGTTAATTGTAACAAAAAGTTCAAATATATATATATATTTATTTTTCAGTGTTAAGTTGCACTTAGCTCCACCCTCTCGTGTCACTTCGGGTTCCAAAAAAACAAGATGGTGACAGCCGAAAAGGATCAAACTTGAGGCTTCAAAGCCAAAGTCCACAAACCAATGGGCGACGTTCCGGTGACTATGTCCACTCCTTATATACAGTCTATGAGTAAAACTGCATTAAAATGGCAAAACTTAAACCATAGAGTAAGGTCACAGACAGCCCCTGTTGATCCTTCTTGAGCTGTACTGAACCCTCATTGAGAGTTTTCCTGTTTTTACATTTCAGTCAAAAATCCTAAAATAAAAAAACACCTTAACTGTTGGTTAAGAGTAGTGTAGTGTGCTTTACTTGTGCTGTGCTAGCAGGTCCGATACCGCAAGGAAATAACAATAGAAGACAGGGAGTTCGATTCAGCAGCGACCCTGCTGGCGGGACAACACCTAGCTGGAGGTGGTTCTACTGTTCCACATGGGAACCTGTATATGGCATACAACCCTGATTTGACGTCCAAACAGGGGACGAATATGACCTGCTACACACATTTTCTGAAAGATGGAGCAGGAGAAATAGAGAGAGAATGGTCTGTTCTGACACTTTGGGGCTCAAGACACGTTCTAAATAATATGTCACCTTTAAGTAAAAAAACTAAACTCAAAAAGGATTATAACTTTTGCCATTCGCTATTTTTCATCTTGCTTACAGCTCATCAGTATAAATTAAAGCCTTCCACTAATTTCAAAATCCTTTTATTAAGATTGTTGTGCAGACTGTGGAACTGAAGCGTCATGAAGAGAGAGGATCCAGACACTGGAATAAACTCACTCCCGTCCGTACAATGGGGATCAGTGATTTTGTGGTTGGGGTAAAAAAATTCACAGCTCATTTGTGTTCGACGGGACGCACTACTGCCCTCTCCATTCCCTGAACACAGTCAGCCCGGAGAGCCACGCGAGAGCACATTCACTGCGACATATTGCCGTCTTTAGCGAAGAGGAGTTAAGGTCAAAAGGCCACTGGATTTGTCGGATGAGTCGGCATCACTGCCCTCCACACACTTGCAGTCTTAGCAGGCACTAAGTACGCACTTCTTGCAAAAGCCCGACCAAAAGTATGACCATTGGGACGGACTCCATGTCAGTCAATGGCATGAAGAACAAGCAAACGCAGTGTGAATCCATGCTCTCCGTGTGCTTTGAATCCCTTCAGGTATGAGACAAGCGCTTCCACATTGACACAACTGTGAGTGATGTGATGCAAGATAAATGTTCACTCCGCCAGGAAATCCTGCTGCAGTCACTTCAGCAAACATCATACGGGGTACAGCGTTTAATTTCAGTCCTCATAGAGATCGTTCAGTTTGAACGGTAAGTCCTTTGAAGGGTTAAACCATTTTCATATAGATGTATCTTTGAAGGCCTCGTGTACATACTTGTGTCACATTTGTCCAACGCGTATAAGCTCAGCGTTTGCTATTGTACATCCCAAAGGAAACACTTTTGTCTTGCATTCACTTGAACACATGCACAGTGCCTCGACACTGACAGTCCGCTAGACGAGCTCTTCGTAGAGCAGAGAGAGATTCTGTGGAACTAATTATGTGAACAACTCTTTTATCTTTTTTTTTTTTTTTGGTCCTCTTCGGGGTGTAGCAGCATAGACAGCCATGAGCGGTCCAGGTTGTGTGAATCATATCCCATGACCATACTATCTGTCAGGGCCTGGGAGTGTGACTGGCATTTTGATTGCAGTTTTTGTCAGGGGACCGTCCATGGCCTTGAATCTGGATCCCACACAGTGGTTGTGGAGGCACATCGGATCCAGCAGGGGCTCGATTTCAGGAAAAAAACATGTTTTCTGCTGTGGAGAATTATAAACAGCTGTTTCCTTAGTTGTGTATCTTATTCTTAAAAGGTGCAATAACTAATGTTTTACAGCTCTATCGCGGATGACCATAGTAAATATGTGGGCTGTTGGCTGGAACTTTCTAGGTACCAGTGACTCTTACTTCAAGAGGAGCTGAGATTACAGGCCTTTTAACACCAGGCTGTTCAGTGTGTTGGAACAAATGAGTCCCCGTGCATTGCTGTTAATAGCAATGCATGTCATACATACAGGTTGGAGGGTGGTATCTTTCCTTCCGCCACTCACAATCCTGCCCGTTTATATTGAATATTTAAATGAGTGCGTTTCATTTTGTCATGTGATCGTGGGTTTGTCTCAATCTTATTTTTACAGTCACAGTTCAGTCGAACAGAACCTAGTCTCACGTGCCTCTGTTTCTGTCAGCCTCTCCGTCCGTCCGGTACACGGTAGTCGAGTCATTTTGAGACAACTCAACTATTATAGTTTAATGCCTGCCATGCTGTTTGTCTATGCAGCTCTGTGTGCAAGAACAAAATAAAGAAAGTGCTGTGCTGGTGAGGATGCCGGCTTTTGGCCTGGGACACAAACGTGCACTTTAGCTTTAGACTGAGTCTCTTAGCATGATAGCATGTATGTAGCTATCAAATGCATGTCGAGCCAGCGGGATTTACCCAGCTAAAGCTGATCAAATTATAAATTATTATATATTATAGAAACCTGCTTTTATATACACTCTCTCGCATGAAATCAAGGATGCGTTGTTTCAAAATATAATATATGTGTTTTGAGTGGTGAATCCATTTTGCCAGATCCATCAATGTAGTCTTTCTTGTCACAGTTACAGTACATGGTGATAGAAAATGACACGCCTGTTTATATTTTCAAATAAATGCAATCAACAATCAAATTAAATGAAGTTTGAAAGCCACCCAAATGTCTATCAAACAGCCCAAAGCAGGCAGGTGTAATGCATGGAAATCTAAGTCACATACAAGCCTCAGACAGCTGTTGTCATCAGGCCTGATTTATTGTGTCAGGCACCTTTGAAAAGCCACTTCAGGAGTGACTCACCCAAGTCCAGGGACAGAGAGTGTGAAGCAGTTACCCGACAAATAAAGCATCCGTGTTTCATTGACCAGCCGAGTCTATTATCCTGACAATTGTTCAGAACATCTGACGGGCTGAGTATCATTTATATAACTCTCAGGCAGGGGACAGGTAAAGTACTGCACAGCAAAAAATCATCCACTTTTTTTCCCTGGTGAAAAATAGCTGCACTAATTTGCTCAGATACTAAAGACTATAGGTGTTAGCACATGTACGATGTCTTTTTTTATGTAAAGTCAGCTAAACTGCCATGTTGTGCCGAGTCAGTTTCACACTAGCCTTGCTAAGTTGTTCAGCTGATCCATCTCATCTTACGCTACAAGTATATATGTCAATATGGTAGAGCGGGCGCCCGTGTGATAAGTCCTTACCTCAGCGTCCCAGGTTCAAATCTGACCCGTTGCTGTGTAAAGAACGCCAGTGGAAAAAATCAAGGTGATGTCAGAAAATATTTTTCAAAACGATGAATTGATAATTAAAATAGTTCATAATAGATTCATTTTCTATCAAGTGACTGATTAATTGACTAATCATCGTCATCACTTAATAAGCACAGCAGTTCAGTTGGCAAATACCACATGCATTGTTGTTTTTAACAAAGCGGCAGTGCACTTCCCGTCCCTAGTCTGCCAGAAATGAAAAGAAGAAGAAGAAATACGAACTCGCTCAAGTTCTTTCATAATATACTGTATCTCTATGGGCAGACAACAGAGTGTGTTTATATATGTATATAAGTATATATATACATGGTATGTATATATATATATATACACACACACACGTTTTTGGACAATGCAGATTTGCTTCTTCTATATTTACAAAGCATTGTATGTTTTGTTATTGTGCAAACAAACTTTTCTCAAAGTGTTCTTATTTCATAGTTAACATTTCTTGGTGCAAGCTATTTTTTTTTAGAACATTTTCACAAAATCTGTTTATGAGCCATTTGCAAAAGTGGTGTGGGTCCCCAGCATAAATGTCACAGATGGTTACATAGGCAGTGTTTGTTGCATGATTATTGCATTGTGTCACATTAAACTGTACAGATATTGCCTCTGTATTAGTCTACATTGTAACTCTGTACATCTACACCCTCCAGGGCACCGACATCTGGATCTGGTACGGCCTTGTGCTGCGCACACCTTTTTAAAAGCCATTTCATATGCATCAGTAACGGATCAAATAACTCAAATAACCCACATAAAGTGCAAAGACTTGCTCAACTATTTCGACCAAACATTTAAAATAGTAGTCCGTGACGTATTCCAAAAATAAATAAATCAGAAAGGTCCTTTATGCTTCACTCCAGCATCTGTGTATAAAACACACTCTTTGATTCAATCTATGGCCAGTTCATGAGAGATTTTACATTTGCTGTTGTGAATGAAATGTACAGGAACAGATGTGTTTCACTTTTACACTTTCTGTTGAAGTACAGAACTGTGCGTTTGACATGAGCAGGGATTGCCCCGATACTGTATGCCTGAAAAGGTGGCAGCTATGGAAACCAAGAGGCAGACGTCCCATTCCCTCCCACGCTGTTTGATGGACACCTCAGACGTTGGGATACTAACTAACACAACAACATGCTAATTGTTTAGCAGCTGCCGTGTTTGAACTAGTTTCAAATATTTCAAATGAAAATGTGAAAATCTAAGGCTCGCTTCTGAAATAAAGCCATCTGAAGGCTGGAGGCCAGAGAGAATTTATAACCAAATCCAGATTCTCAAGTTCTCATATCCGTCTCCTCCGGGAGTGTCGAGGCAACGTGCAGTAAAACAGTGGCGAGCTCTTGTGTGCCGAGTGAGGGATGGTGGTGACGGGTGTGAGACTGCTGAGAGAGGATGTTCACCGCAGGAGGAGTGTTCGACTCCCTGCTGCAGACAGACCCTGGGCTCACTATTTACGTTCCTGCTCAGGTACCTTGGGACCAGCGGGTGTCTCCATTCCTTCTATACGCTCATGACATATGGCCCGGCTTGATATTTAGAACAGGACAGACATTGTTCTGTCGAGCACAATGCTGTACAGCTAAACATTAGGGAGACCAAGTTTTAAATGATTCATGTAGGATTCAAAACGGGGGAACAAAATGCTGGAGTGCAGAAATAATTCTCAGAGCTTAAGGAATATAACTAAGATTTATGAATACAGCATACCACACAAGTATGTGCTATTTATAGAGACCTGTTTTAACCATTTTTCAATCCCAAAAATCACAGCAGTTACTTATGAGTGTGTAGCGCTGCGGCACCGCCACCCCATATAATGGGAAGATGAGGTGGTTGGCACCGGAAAACTATAAACGGCATGCTGAAGAACCAGGTTAATAAGCAGGCGTAGTGCAACACAGAGTGGCATTTATTGACAAAAGGTTTACGACAGCAAAATGAAGAAATAAAACCTGGGAAATTCAAGAAAACTCAATAAAACGGGAAGCAAAGAGAACACCAACCTCCGCAGCCACACAGCAAGCTGCCAGCGCCTTCCTCCTCAGCCTCACCTAACTGAAACCTACCGCCGGCCCAGGTAAGTGTGAGCCAAACAGAGCAAGCATCCAAATCACACGAACTAATCAACAAACCATTAATGCAAGATTTCTGAGTAACTGCTGACATCACAATTTATCTATGAGCACACCATAAAATAGGCTGTTATTAACAGAACTATCGTACTTATCTATCTACCAGAGATCTACCCCAACACACACACACAGACACAGACACACGCATGGAGAAACAACCTTATTCATCACACGCGTTGTGATATCTGTTACGTTTTCACGCTTCACAGTTCAGAAAAACGAAAGGGAAACATCATTCTTGTGCTTTTTTGGCAAAAAAAGAGTTAAATACACTAATGTACTGTACAATGAGGAAATCCACGGCAAAATACTAGTCTTCTCCAATTTTCTTTTTTACCATTGTCCCCACCCACAAGGTCTATAAAGAACATCAATAGATAAGAATAAAACAAGATAATAGACACAACCCGTGATGAACCTTAATTGTAGCACTGTCTATAGCGCATTCTAAACATACGTATAATGCGTTATATTCTGTTTATAGCACATCATAGTTATAAGCACTGGTAAATAGTTATAGTGCTTATAAGAAAGCATTTTATAATGACTTATAAAGGTCAAGTATTATAATACTTCATGATTGCTGGTTACTCACAGACATTGTTTTGCAAGCCCATGTCTATAATTCATTATAAACACACTTAGTTACTGTATGATTATACTGCTTATAGTACAGGATTAGAAAAGATTAGAATGTATTACAAACTTTTGGAAATATCATAACACTATGATCCTTGAAACAAAAACAAAACTGTGCCCAGCAAACATGGGTGTCGTAGGAAGTGCTCGATAAAATCAATCAACTCTAATGAGCACACAGGGCAGCATGCGAGTCCGTGTGCACGCCTTGCAGATGTGTGTCTCACATGAATTTTAGTGTTCACTTATTTTATTGCATTCTTTTTACCTTTCTGCTGTGAAAGGTATGTTTTACAGTACTTTACAGACATGTGAAAAAACAATCAGGTCTAATCCTGTTGGGCACTGAAACGTGCACTAATGGCTTTAAAGAGACAACTGAGGTCAAGTGCAGCACCTTTATAGAAGATGACCCCACCTGCGACTGCATTCAACCATTAGCAAACAATGCTTTGTACGTGTGTGTGTGTGTGCGTGTGTGTCTTTGTGATTTTTGTGGTGTATAAATTATTCTATAAGTGGAGGGTTAAAGATGAAAGTCTTGGGGTGTACAGCTTTCATGGAAATACAGAAGGCAATGTTTCACTTTTTTCTAATCTTTCGGTCACTTTAGGAGAAAGTCCCAACTTTCAAGTTGAAAAAAGGGAGCTTTTCTCTGCTGTTAAACATAGTGGTGGGGTCATTGTTTAACCTTAAGAAAACACAAGGGTTACGCAGACACAAAAGCACAGTTACTGTTGGAGAAAAGGTCCAAATGAAAGGGTAGAAGGGCAACCATTTCAGAGTGCACATATCCAGAACAATAAAATACTAAAATAACAAGTACAGCACGACCAATATCGATATACAGTGTAAAAATGTCACTTACAGTATCAGATCTCTCTAGAGGACAAAAGATGCAATCGTGACGCTGTTTTTTCCAAATGACCTTAAACCAGGTTTGTATATTTTGCAGGATGTTTCTATACCAATTCAGACTGAAATTACACTATACTATGTGCAGTATTTCCTCACTTACTCATCTATTGTTACTATTGTTATTTTTTAGGCCTGTATTACTGTGTGCATTTGCCCTTTATTTAATTATCCACTTAATTTTAGTGTTCATTTATTTTATTGCATTCTTTTTACCTTTCTGCTGTGACCATGTAAATTTCCCCGCTGTGGGACTAACAAAGGATTTCTGATTCTGATTCTGCAACTTCTTGTTACTTATCGGCCAACATGTACACTGATCAATTCATCAGTCTAGCTCTAATAAAAACTAAAATATGATGTGTTTATGCACTCAACGACGACCCTGCTCTTGTTATTCCTGCTTGTCTGGCCAGCAGCGGGAGGTAATGTAATGGAGAGGTCTGTTCGAAAAATAGATTTCCATCAACCCTCTCTGTTTCGTCATGACAACTTTTCTATCTCAGCAAAAATGTAAAAGTATTTCTGATATATTTTATTTCTACACTTAAATTGACAATGTGAGAACTGTAATATAGTCAGCTCATGTAGGTAACTGAAGTAGAAATCACCATCTTCCAAAAAACACTTGACTTACCTCCATCAGGTTTGACGAGCAAAACGGGGCGGTCTTTCCTCTCCACCTCTTTCTCCGTCACCTCTTCCTGGTCTTCACTCTGAAGGTTAAACAGCCTCTGTAATGGCTTTCTGCTGGGCTCGCTCTTACTCAGCTGGACCCTTGCTGGTGGCTTGGTCGTGTTATTATTATGGACCGCAGGGGTTGTCAGGTACTCAGGACCCCTGGGGGAGCTGGTGCTGGGCTCAGGTGTGGTCTTTTCATAGCTGCCGCTTGGATCGCTGCTCTCTGACTCTTCATGGATTATCTCCTGTCGTGCTGACTTTATCTCATAGGGAACATCCCATCCTTCAGGCCCGGCGACACTATGAAATGTTACTAGTTTGTCCTTCTCCACCACCATCTCTTGTTCATCCATCCCTTCCACACTGTCCGGTGAGATTGTCCCCTGTAATTCTTTTTGACCATTTGTAACTGCCTGGGGAGGGATTGGACTCTCCGTGCTTTTGAGCACGTGCGGCGGAACGTTCACTTCATCTGTTAGGCTCTGCTGATTGGTTTGACCGTCCGTACCACTCACTGGATGACTCACGTTGATCCGACTCTTTGAACCACTGGGTGTCACACCATCTGATCCATTTTGGTTATGTGTGCGAGTCTCGGAGCTTTTCTGATGATGAACTGCACTCTCTGGACCCATGTGTGGATCCTCTGGGTGTTTTTCACTCCCCAATCCCCGGTTCAGTGGAGATATGACACTATCTGAACTTTTGAGAGCATGCAATGGATTCTGCAAATATGTCTGTGTTGTCAGATCACTGAATGAGACACTTTGAGCACTTGTTAGACCCTTTGAGGGCTGCCAAGAAGTAGTGGCGTCTTTGTGCATGTGCGGCCTGATAGTCCTCTGCTCTACTCTCAGGGGACTTTCTGTCACTTCCTCTCTGTCTGCAGGATGGTGGTGAACCATGTGTCGCTCTCTCAGCTCCAGCTTGCTTTGTCTGTCGAAGCTCTGAAAAGCAGAGGTTCTGTCAGGTCTGTCGGAGCCTCGAGACACAGAGATGACCTTGTTGGAGGAGGAGGACTGGGTGGGCAAGACTAGAGACAGAGGGTTGGTCTCTGGAAAGTCTGTAGGATTGTAATCATAATCTTCTGACACCTCCTTATCCAAGGGCGACGATTTGAAAAGGGGAAGATTCCCATGAGGAGGAAGGTCATGGGGTATTGGGAACTGATCCATGCTCCCTTGTTGGTCAAACCTGGAGAGATAACTGTTGTGTCTGCTGGCTGTGACCTCCACTGTGGGTGCAGCCAACATTGGTTTATGGGCCTTATGCGGGTCACAGTCTGGCACAGGGTAGCACATCAGCTTCCCTCCTTCGTTGGGGCAGTGGCAGACCCGGCAGGGGTCAATGTGGATCGAGTGTCCGGCATCATACTTCTGCTCATCATGGATGCAACCAACGCGTTCGCACTGCATGCAACTGTCTGCAGGCTCTAAAACCTCGATGCAGTTTGTCGGCATATCAGGACAGCTGAAGAAGTGGCAGCTGATTCGGCCCCCTCCTGTGGGGCAGGAGCACTCTGTGCTGCCATAGTCGACAAAGTAAGACTCTCCCTCGGCCACCTTGCCATTCTTGAAGCCAGCATTGATGCAATCGTAGTATTGGTAACCCTCACATGTGCATCCTTTTTGTAAGCATGAGGCGCAACAGCTGCCACTCTCCAGCACTTCTTCGATGCAGTTGTCCAGCTGGGGACAGTCCACACCGGTGCAGTCACGCTGACACGAGCAGGCACTCAGGTAGAGAAAGAGAAAAGTACACCTCAGCAGTGTTACTTCAGCTTGTAGAGCAGCCATGGCACCAGGTGTATGTACAACAAACAGAAGAGAGCAGGTATCGTACAAGACCTTTAGTTTATCCTCGGGGATTCTGGCGCGTTCTGTCCATGTGAATCATCTCTACTCTGCAAGAGAATAGGAGAAAGAGAGACAGACAGGTAGACGGAGGCTTATTTCACAAAATGAAAGCAGACCACCATTTGGCTCGATAGTTGAGCTCATGACAGCATACTCGCTGTCCTAACATTAAGACTGTGTACTCCTCATTAATATCAGCTGCAGTGCAGTGTTTTGAATCATTACGCAGGCTGCCATGATGAAACTTGAAACCTTCCCAAGTCTTCCATTTCTACCACATCCTTGATTTTCTCCATAGGAACAATTGCCACAACAATCTTGGTTGTAATCAACCCTACAGTGTAACTGCTGAACATAGAGACGTCATACTGCTTCAGCAGTTGAGTGTGTTGGGGATGGATTACACTTTATGGAAAGTACATTCTCTAAAGTGAAGTAGAGACCAGTACACGGTCTCGTTTGACTAATGATTCTTATTCTAAATGATGTGTTTAATAAGACTTGCAGTTTCAAACTCAAAGTGACTGTGTTCACACAGCTCCATTCTGGAGTCAGGTCATTAGTTCATTTCTGCGAAAGGCAGAAATCAAAGCTAACCATTAATATACTAAATCATGAACTCTTTTGGTCATTTTGTAAAATAGAATCAACAAAAGACAAAACTCTTTTCTGCTTCACACTGCGAGTTTTCTTTTTCCGTTTTCCAAAAACTACACATTATTCTATTTGCCGATATGATTTTAGCCAGATCTAATATAGGACAATCAGCATATTTCGCTACGAATAAACACACACCCCCATGTCAAACTCAAACTGCTCTATTCCCGGGCTGATATTCATGAGGTATCTATGAAGTGCTGAATTCAACAGTAATCCGTCAAAATGGTGCTGTCAGAAAGCACCTAATCCGCTCTGAATAACCACATCGCCATCTGTGATCCGAGACATGAGGGAATAAAGAGGGAACCACAGAATGACCTTAACAGCTGGGGAAAAGTTTGCACATTTTACTCATAAGTATTAAAAACTACATTTGTTACCTCTGCCGTGCTTTTTACAGAAGGATCCAAACACATGAAACAGCTTGACACCTTGCCCTCAGAGAGTGTTTTGACACAGGGCAAGCATAGCCAAATTGTTGCATTTCTGGAGTAATAACTATCATTCTCAATAACTTCATTTTGGAAACCAAATAAATGAGTTAATAAATAAATACATGTTTGTTATCAGACTTCTCAAAACCAGCAACCTGAGCTGTAAAACAATTGTGTTTAAACGTTGAAGCCTGCCCTATAATAAAAAGGTGGGTTTTTTTAGTTGTTTTTTTTTTAAAAAGGCTGGGGTTTTTTTATATCTATATTTTACAGTGTCAAAGCCAAGCAGTTTGAACCACACACCACAGTGTGAGGAGCGGAGGAAAAGAAGAGGAGTTGAATAGTAGTCACACCTTTATGCAATTGGCAACATGAGGAACTTTTGAGATTTAGACCCAGAAGACTAAAGAAAACACTTTTCAAGTGCTGTGCACATCAAAACCCCTCCAACCTAAACACTGACTGTAAAGTTGCCGTCAACAGCGAGTACAAAGTTGCATTCCCCAATCGAACGTTTTATAAAATAACAAAATTTAAAAAAGTATCCTACTCTAGTACTGAGCCACGCGACGTCTCCACCACATCATCCGTGGACCAGTCTGCATGTGTTGTTGTGTTTGTGTTGAAGCAGGCGAACGAAGCCGCGGCACAACGCTGAAGACTTGGCCGACGGGTCTCACGAGGACGGTCTCACGAGGAGGACGGTTCGTGTTAACTTGTCTCGTGCGGACTGATAGGCAGGAGAGCCGCCGGCTGCCGGTCCTCTGAGCGGGAATCTTTCACACTGTCGAAGCGCTGCCGGGACCGCGCAGGCACGACACACCCATTTCACTACACCTCCCCCGGTCACACTGACTCCCTTTCCTAACCCCCTAACTTCAACCTAAACTCGGTGTATCAGCGGCTACACCTACTTGCGCAGGCAGGCAGACAGGCAGAGAGGCAGACAGACAGACAGGCAGGCAGACAAACAGGCAGAGAGGCAGACAGCCGTTGGGGGGAGTCAGACAAAGTTTCCTCTGCTGGCTGGGCCGGCCCACACAGTACAGCCCAGACAGATGGGGACATGTATTTGACTTGCTGAGCTCTGGCCAAAGTGACTGTAACGTAATAAAATGTTAAACGTTAAAGGGTGAGGAAAGCTATAAGTGCAAGATATAAAAAAAAGAGGGGGGGTTCACAAAATACAAAATATTATAGCTGGATAATACGACACATAGCAATGTTCTTAGTGTC
The DNA here is from genome assembly GCA_943593645.1 of Bovichtus variegatus. Classification (NCBI taxonomy): domain Eukaryota; kingdom Metazoa; phylum Chordata; class Actinopteri; order Perciformes; family Bovichtidae; genus Bovichtus; species Bovichtus variegatus. The sequence goes on from CALSCE010010661.1 coordinate 3,405,298, forward strand.
CTCGAAAACAGACTGCATTGACAACATGTCATGTGTGAAGAAGAAACCCTGGTTTAGGTATGGAGGAAAGTCTACTGCAACCACCTTTTTTTTTTTAATAGATCTGAGAACAACAAACACTTAAGAATGATGTAAGAAAACTATAGACTCCTTATTTCTCACAGAGGTCAGTTCATCGGACAACAGCATGCTCTCCGTGGGAGGAGTAGACTAGACCCCTTAAACAAGTGTGCAAACACTTGTCACCATGTCAAACCATGTCACACAGGTAAGCACAGTGTCGGGATTTTTCACACCGTATATTCGTAGCCCATTGTTATTAGTGAAATTAAAGTGTTTTCCCCTGCTCTCAGTTTTTTTTAATACTAATACAGGCTTGGTTCCCAGCTCTAGCTCTGCACATAACAAACATGAGCATCTATCTTGTCGTGTAGGCCTAAGTCTTGGCAAGAAAGTATGTTTTTTTCCACCGGTTACTTTTTTTGGGTGGGCTACTGCACTCTCTCTGTAATAACGAAAAAATGTCATTTCAGTTGTAAAAATTAAATGAATAATTAATCTAAATTTTTCAATTACGACATAATTTAATGAAACCCATCCCTTCCTCCCTCTCCCCTCCCAAACCCCGGTCCTACAACCTCCAGCCTGTCTGTCACCAGGGCATAGCTTGAGAAAACCTGTTGTGTGTGTGTGTGTGTGTGTGTGTGTGTGTCTCGGAGGATGCTCATGTGAGATGCCTGCACTCTTATATTTCCGTGAGAGTCCATGTTGTCGTCCCACAGAGTAAACTTTAGCTGCTGTGCACTGCTGTGTTTTTTGTTTGTTTTTTAAGGATCTTGCATATACCTATTAAATGTAAGTCTGTAACCTCAGCTGAACAAGAGCCCCGCACTCACATCTTCACTCATGTTGTTGTCTCTCTCCTACTAGGTGCATTCCATGTATAATACAAGGCCATAGGCTATCTCAACTACTGACAAAATAACAAATCTCCTTCAAGGCCACAGGCCTGTTTTTTTATTTAATTGAATTATTAGCTCTTTGATCCCACACTGAGCCATAGTCCCTAGAGAGATAAAGATCTGTGTCGCTCGAGCGAGCATGTCTCTGAATTGACATATTCTATCATACAGTTTCACCCTTTGGAGGGAGCATGGCCCTGCAACAGAAAACGCCGGAACACTAAATCGCCATCTTGTATCTCACTTTCACGACACTCCTTCATCTGTTTGAAGAAGTATCATACATTTGGCCCAACACCAGCACCTCCGGAGGATGTCCGAGTTCAAGGAGTGTAGTGAGAGTGTTGTTTGGAAATAAAAAATGTTTACACGCAAGAAAAAGACTCACCCCGTCATGTCGGGAGTGCAGTGACCTGATCGGCAGGTATAAAGGTCCTAATGAGGAGCTGTCAGGGCCTGGGGTGAAGTGTTGGTTGGTGATGTGACGTTATCGCAGATGAGGCCACTGCCAGACGAGCGGGCCGACTCTCGACTAGAGATGAGAGACGAGGTGAAACAATAGAGAGGACTCACATTCAAGAGTGGTGAGGTCCGGGGCAGTGGGAGTGTTGTTATTTCCGCCGCACCGTGGGCCCACCGCCTTGTTTTACACGTGTGAAAAAATGCCTTTTTCTGTGACAGAACGACTCCCCGGACTTCAACTGTAGTTTAGTCTGAGGTTGCACAGATGACAGGATGAGATGACAGAGGATGTCACCACGATGGAGTGAAGTAAGTTGGATTTTGTGTACACATAACAGGATCAGGCTCAGCCCTGCTATGAAACACTGAGGGGGCCCCGACAACGCATTGGTGAGATTTGTAGAATCCCAGTGTGATCTCTGGGGAGAGCTGCCAGATGCAGACAAGTCTTTGAAATAGGAGGGGAGGCCTCGGGATGTGTGGGGCCACCAGAGAGCATGTGGTTCAAGACACGCTGGTGTCCCTCTTGTGTGGTTTATTGAAGAGAGGCCATGTTTTAATTCCTCTCGGAAATTGGCTGCAAGCAATATCTCAATACTGTACATAAAATGTGAGCGACACATACTAGAGATTGCCCGGGATGGGTGTCAGTTCATTATATCTTTAGGGAAATGGAAGTCTACAGAGGGAATGGAAGAATCGTTGGATAGCCTTTGTTTCTAGATTGGCTGGGATTTTTAATTAACAGCTGGAGCTTGAGGAACGTTAGATCATGTATGTGGAAGATGTACTTAAAGTTAATGACCTAATCTCATTTGAGCAGCTGGAATGAATGTTATCAAGTAAAACATTCTGGCTGTACACAAGCTGTCTTATGGCTTCAGTCAACATGAAACATCCTACAGTAGTTCCATTGACCAGATGATTAAAAAAAGAGACCTCAAGAACAGTTTTCCTGTCTCATGAGACTCACAGTTTCAGAAAAGGAGGTTTGGAGAAGAACTTTCTTTTTTAGAGGTTATGCGCTTAGGCGGTCAACTATGTCATGCCTCAAGCGTCCAAGGCATGCAAACGCGTCGTATCAATTCAAAATATACTGTATATTCATCACTTTTCAAAATGGCCAAATTATAAATACATTTCTCAGAGCTACGTGGGCGATGTACTGTAGGCATCAGGATATAGATGTTTTCTGCTTTCATCATGGGGACCGTGTCTTCATTAAAGGTGCAATGTGTAAGATATGGTGTTCTTGCCCTGCTGTTAGTTAGTAGCTGGCTTTATTTTGTTTATAACCGATAACTGTACACTCAGATTGTATGGACCCAGTAGAAGAGGTGAAATGCTGTCCCCTATTTCTTTGGAATTACTCATTGAACCTTCAAGGAAATGGCTTTTCAAATCCTCACACCACTGTGCTCCTTTTTTCGGAAAATAGTGACAAAAACGCTCAGATACAGCCACAACCCCCCGCCCCCAATCCAATGGTGGAAAGGTGTGTGTGGGGGGGTTCAAAAACAGTTTGACGATCCAACGAGCACTTCTGACCCTTTATTTATTTACACATAACACTTCTTTGTCCTGCCATGTGATGTGTTTGTGGTCCTCCGACAAACATATGCTACAATATCTCCTTGTTTTTTACTGTAAATGCGGAACCTTTGCCACAAAAGAACACACACAAAACAGGAGGTTTGCATGTACATACAACATAACACACCACCTCCATCCACAGAGCAGTTCACACACGGGTCTCAAATATCCTGTTTGGCTGCAACTGAGACGATTATCATGCGAATAATCTGCACATCCTGAATTTTACGTCTCACAACTGTGCTTTTCAAAAATAGGAGACTGCAGATAATGCACCATGTTAGTTCATTCCATCATAATGCAATGCATTAATAATTTTGGTTGAAATTGTGTCCTTGAATGGCACTATTTAATTGTGTGTGTGTGTGTGGGGGGGGGGGGGGGTAAACTACAGTGAAACACAATGGCAGTATTAAACTTCTGGGATGTTTTTTGATTCAGTCTGTGTATTGCTGGCTAAAACGTTTACAAAAAAAAAGTGAATAAATGCATGAAATGACTTCCAGACTAACGAAATTCAGACGGTACTGTTATTGAAAGAATGAACAGAATATTTGGGGACTGACTGTGAAACCAAAAGGTTTGGAAATGTCGGCTTCTATCTGAACGACTGTGATGTGTGCAGCATGTTGCAATTAACTTCTGGCACCCGCTCAACTTCAAATTGTTATTTCCTGCAGAACACAGAATGTTGAGGTACTGATCCTCTGTAGTTAGTGTAGTGTGTGTGGGGGGGGTAAGATGAGACCATTTGTACTCAAGTTGTCCTCTAGGCAAGGAAAAATGAGACAGAAGTACAATGAAAACATCTACCCTTTCACCAGAGCGTCTCATATCAATTGAAATGATGAGAATGCATCTTTGACAGAAGACCCTGAAAATATGACTTCAGAAAAAAAGTGTTCACGTGGCTCAACTTGCCCGAGTTTAGGGGTAAATTGAGCCATCTGGGGGTAAACTGACCATCTGACCGTTTAGGTTTAAAGGTTCAATGTGTCATTTCCGAGCCACCCACTCCAAAGAAACAGGGGGCAGTATTTCACCTCTAAACTGGGTCCATACAATATCTAGTGTTTATATTTGAGTTGTAGTAGTTTGGCAAATGTATTGCATTCTAATTTATTATTTATATTGTGTATTGCATTTCCTCCTGTGTCAGTCAGTGATTCTGCTGTCTTATAATCTTCACGTGGGGCTGATCCATCCGTGATTACTGGGCACTGATGTTAATGGGGGCTGTAGTCCGTGTAACGTTACGCTAGTTTGTTTATTGGAATTATAAATTATAAATCCAAAGTAGCAGAAACGAGAATCAGGCCCTGCATTGTTGTCTAATCTTCCCGGGGGTCGGCAGAGCCAAAACAGCCTCCTGGCGGCTGTGAGGACGGAGCAAGGTGGTGCGGGTGGTTTTCTCGTTTCTGCCACTTTGAATGTAATCAAATAAACAAACTATAAAACAGACACGGAACATGGCTGTAACATTTACCAGCGAGTCAGGCAACTGTACTTCAGACTGGAGCTACACTGACTCACTATCACCTCTAGAGGAACAAGTGGTATTACACACTCGACGGAGCAGCTAGTTGTTAGCATGCTAACTTCAGTAGATATCTCTGCAACACAACACACAAACGTCTTTGACACGACATCAACACTGTTACCTCTTCACACTCTGTTAATGTTAGTTCATTGTTTTAATGTTGGAAGTTTAAATTCTGCCATATCTTATGAATTGAACCTTCAAACCTAAGCATAGTAAAAAACTTTAAAAAATGTACCTCATTTATTTTTCTTAAAGCTGAGGATTATAATGCCTCGTGTGTTCGTCAGTGCGTCGGTTTGTGTGTTGCTGGCTGAACTGTCTAGTTGGGCAGCCCTGTATGTTTGGGTCGAGTAGAGTGAGCAAAGAGCGGGGCATTGAAAGACATGCGCTCTCACTGCTGCCTGTGCCAGTCAACAGGATGCTAGAGACTTGTATCCCCTGTGCACTGATTGAGATTAATAACTTGTTATTGACTATTGAGGAAAAAACAAGCGAGAAGGGAATTCCAAGCATATAAGGCAAGATTAAAACTGGACTATTGGGCTGCCTTCTATGGAGTTGAATAAATGTAAATATTAATAAAAATGAAGATAATTATTATAGCTATAATATATGCATTTCTTGAAGAAAATGTGTGTGCGTTTGTTGCATCTGCTGCTGCTGAATGAGTCACAAAGTGGAGGTTTGATATGTCGCACACATGCTTCTGGAGAAGCTGTTTACCAAGTTTCCTTTTATTAAAGTAAAGAAAATAGCAGAAATATCATGTGTTGATGTTATTATAGTGCACGCAGATGGTAAAATAGTTTGAGAAGTTACTCACTCACAGCAATACGGCTGTATGTACGACATTCCCAAATTTGATAGCAATCCAATTTAGCTTTAAAGAGTTATGGCCTATTAGCTGGATCAGGACACCCCTTCAAAAGGTTGGTCACCAACTACACACAAACAGTAAGTGATACCCAAAAACAAACTTGTACGCTTTTTTTTTTTTTGCTTGCAGCAATCATGGTCATGCATGCAACATATAATAGGAACCTATTCATTATTCACATTTTGTGAGGCGCATTATATGCAAACCATTATAGCCTGTTGTACTTAAATGCTGCGCTTATCAATCATTTTATATAAACAATGGGGTCAAATGACTGTGTGATGGTAAAGGTGTCACTTGTGTGAAGAATACTCAGATAACTATCACCCGACTGCGATGTGCAGTTTGAAGTGTTAAAACAGATGAGTGCTGCTGTAAAACTGCATTAAGTGATCCTTTTGGCTCGACAAGCTGAAAATGTAACATCTAACTTACCTTATGAAGTCGTTGAAGTTAACGTGCTAGTTGCTGTTTTATGGAGCAACATGATCATTCATATGGAGTCTTGTTTCTGTCCACCTGATTAGTGTAAATTCAATATTCGTTTTTGGTCTCCAGAAACTCCTGAGGGAATTATCTGGCTCTGTAGCAGCTAAATGCTCCATATGTTCACCAGCTAGTTGCTAACTGTGTTTTTTTTCCTACTGTTTGGTGCCTGACAGGAAGAGTACGGTGAATTCTTTTTTTTTTTTTTTTTGCTGAAAACAGCTATCAATTAGTTTTGCCCAGGGCCATATCATGGGTTCATCATCCTTGGTCCGGTAGAATTTAGGGAAAGATGTTGGGTTTGTCACCCCCTTTTTTCATTACACAGTTGATCCATTGTTAATTTGAAAAATGTCGATGAGTGCAGCTTTAAAGCATTTAGCAAATGTAGTAGTTTATATGTAGTCTGTGTCTCAAGTTTTTACATTCTCTTCAATTCTATATACATTTAATTCAAATCAAATCTACTTCAGACTTTATTTATGAAGCCCAATAGCACAAATTGCAGCAGCTAAGTTAAAACTGCCCTAAAAACTCCCAATGTGTACATCGTACATTACCATTTATATCGAAAAAGACAAAATTCTAGCTCATATATGTGATGTCATTTCTACATGTTGTCTCGTTCTTTTCCCTAAATTGCAATATAGCAATTTATAGGGGGGCTTTTTTAGTTTTGAATTCATGATGCTGACATGTCTGAATCAACATGTATCTCTGCTATAAAACAAGTTTAAGTCATTTGGTATGTCTGAAAAGCAGAGGTGTGTGGGCATGTCTCATGCACCTGTAAAACATCCACCTTGGTTCTATATTTGTAAGAAGGATGTTTCTTTCTCTTGCCGATTGTTTTGTGGAATTCAACTATTCGTACCCATTCAGTTAATCAGCTTCTGATTTCATGAAATATGTATGGACTACCAGCAGGCGCTCAGCAGGGAGCTTTGGTTTCCAGGGTATCTTGCTCGATACGGAGGAGGCATCCAAATTATACATTGCTCCAAATTGGCTCCCTGTGTCTTTACACTGCAGCAAAAACTCAGTCATTGCTTTACAGCTCAAAAGTTTTAGACTGTGAAACTCTACACATCGCCTCAAATGTTCCTTTGCCCTCTGAACCGTGGTGAATCTGAAGGCTGGCTGCAATAGCGCTGATTGAAACCCCTTTGTTGACAGGAAGATGTACTCCTGTCATGAGCCGATGAATGGACCTTGGAGTCAAGTGAACATCCACGGCCTCCGATGGATGCCAACACTAAGCCAGTGGACAAAGCCAGCCCTTAAACATGTCAAACGAAACCAAGTAGAGTCAGCTGTTCCTTCTCTCGGTGAGGTTTCTGGCGTCAGAAGAAAGAAAAAAACCCACACTACTTCAACAGTTCTTTGTGTCACAATACTTTGACCTTTACCTTGAATTAAAAGAAAGACCAGTAAAAAGATATGGCTGTTGGACAAGCTCTGTAAATGTCAGACATTATCCTGTTTGCTTTGGAAAATTCCTCCCCACGGTTTTCAAAAACCTCATCCAAATACTTAAGTGTATACTTTACAGATGAGCCACGTATTAAACATAATACATTGAGGAGTGATATTGATTTGCTTAGAGCTGGTAAAGCCCTCCTGTTACATGTACTTGGAAAAAAAAAACATAGAGCTGCCATTGTGGCGCATTTGTAAAAAAAAAACAGGTTGCTTTTCCCTTTGTGTTTTTTCTCCTATCATTTCATTATAACAGCTATTCAAATAAGTAGCCCTTGAACTTTGCAAATGTCAACCCAATCAACAGTCACACTGTATGTCAACCATGCACCATTGTTTTATGCCGCCCCAAAGGGCCAGTTGAAAAAGCAGGGATTGTGTTTAATATAGGGCCAAAGATCTCTTCCCATATGGACAGCAGATCTACATGAGCTGGCCTTGAGCGCTACACCTCTGTCTGCCAGAGAAAATCCAGCGGGGCCAACAGGGAGAAACAATAACATATTTTCTTAAGGCTGCTGTTGTCAAGAGCCATGCCATTACACTAGCATGTGATGATCATGTTGCATCACTTTGTCTTTTCTAGGCAGCACAACATTAAGTCCCCAAAAAAGTATGTACTTGCCACACTGGTCCCATGGGCCATCCTAGTGCTGTGTTCAATGATGTGTTAAATTTGCATGGTCCCGTGTCATCTCGAATTAGACACACTGGCTGTGAGATGGCTGCACACAAAAAAATCTGTCTGATTACAAATACATGTAAGGACTGTTGGTAATAAATGTGATTTCAAAACTGTTGCTGTGATGTCTTTGCTCCAGGACTGAAAGAGGGGAGAAAAAAATGGCTTTCAGATGACATAACGAACCCAGGCAGCCATATTGAAGGTCCTCAGCTCTTAGGCACTAAAACACAGATCATCTGCTTGTGTCTCTGAATGGACGTCGTTGTCGTCTCGGCAGGATTAGGTAGATGTGGTGAGTTTTCTGGTGTTTAGTGGAAGCTTATGATTACTAATGGAACACCAGGAACAGCATAGTCAGCTAACCACCATTATCGCGATTATTTTGGAATAAGCAAATGGTTAATTACCAGGTCAGTTCACTGACATCACAAAAACTAAATTAATTAATTTGACACACCACCTCCAGTGATATGTAGCCATGGAGATAAGTTTAGATTCATGTGCCCAGGCTTCATCAGGAACATGTGGGTAAAAAGTCATGTTGCTAATAATGTTAACATTGACCTCTACTTATCTAGAGTTCCTCTTTGATGAAGGCAAGAACTTGGCCATATTTCATAACAAAGTGATTATTTTGTTAAGACACAATGTTACTAATATCACATGGACCAAGGGTTTTTAACATCTGACACAGTGGGTCACACTTGGTCCTACTTCTATTTGGACTTCTATTCATGCCCTAAGATTTTGAGCTAGTTATTTTAATACTTTGGGCGATGTAAAGTATAAGTATAATGTTGCCATGGATTCAATGAGTTACACTTCGTGGTACAATTAGGCCCCAATTCCTTTGTCTATATTTGTGTACATTTTGGCATATTGACACCATTTAAAGTAGGCCGAATAAACTAGGAGCAGTAACCTGTTTGAACTGTACCCATGGATGTGCTTTCAGCTATCACTGGATTAGATGGCTGTGTTTTTCCTCTCTACTGTTGCACACAGTGCAGACTCCTTTCAAGTAACCTCTATAAACAGATTCTGCATTTGTATGCACAATGTGTAGGCAACGGGACAAGATTTTAGAATCAGAAGCATTCTGGTTTCCGATTGTAGTCTGTTCTTGTAGTATTGACCAATTGATCCAACCAGCGTTTGAGGGGGCTTTGGTTGCATGCAGGTAAACAGTCGGTGTGCTAATCAGACTGTAAACGACTGACCAGTGCACTGAAGAGGAAGTCTTTGCCAGGATATCTCCTTGCTACACTGGAAACCCCTAAATATTGTCCGTTGACCCCAGAGGCTAACTCGTCTTCGGACTGATAGCCAATGGGTTCCGAGATCGCCATGTAAGTACCAGAGAGTCGTTTTCATAATAAAAGCCCCTATAATCAAAACAAGGAATAAGACAATATATACTTAAAACAGGTTAACATACCGTAAAACTGCATTTAATAGCCCGGGCTTTTATCTGCTTCAATCACTAGACTCAACCGACGCATGTTTGGGACATGCATCTCTATGGTCATATGCTCAGCATTAGATGCGAAATACTATACAGTTTCTTATTTAAACCAGTGTGAATATTACTTGTATAAAAATCAGGCTACGGAATATCATATCAATTAGGAATCATACATTTGATCTAGCTCCAAGACAGTTAACTAGGCTTGATTTAAGGCACCTGCATACCAACACAACACCTACCTTTCTCCTCTCAAAGCACACCATCTCGTCAATTAAACAGAGACAGGTGGGGACACTTTTGTTTTGTAGCCAGCAAGGTAACGAATACAGGCATACCCAACAGAACTGTGCAGGGAGAAGAGAAAATATTGTTTATGTCAGTTAAAATGCGGCAGACAGTGAGAAATGAACCTAACATGACAATATTTACAACTTTGAATGGATTATACTTTGGTGTTCCTGGTTTCAGGAATGAACTGAACAACGCAGAGCTTAAGCATCCAAGCCTGGATGCCATGTGGGTCTGGGGCCTTTCCTCATCTGCACTGGCTCAGCTGCCAGCTAATATATCTTCCTCTGTACAGGGAGGAGCAAGTGCTGATTCCACAATGGATGAGGCTCTTAGATGTTCTTTTCCCACGTCTGACTGGTGAATGCCATCAAAACATATGTAGAAGGAATCCAGCATCTGAGATGGTCCAGTATGTGCTGGATTTGATTTGGTCCAGAACTACAAAAACTGCCCTGTAGCATGTTCTCAGGGTGCATCTTATGTGATCCAGAACCCTTGTAGGATTTACTGGAAACACAGCTAACACAGCAGCTATTCAGTGTCCCACAACTTCCTGTACTCTCTGTAGACGCTGTAGAGTGCTTTCCTTTCTTCAGTTTTCAGTTGAAAGCAGAGACATACAGGAAGTTTGTAGAGGCTTTTCTCGTGGTACGGTGCTATTGTACCTACATAAATGCCTTTTTTTCCGGATGACATCTGATTCAGCATGACAGGCCACCTTCAAGTCTTTATTAAACTAAAACTTTACATGTCTTTAACCTCTACTCTATCTGCAATATGAGAAGTTATGATGCATCAGGGAAGAAGTGTGGCACAAAGTTCAAATGCCCAAGAGGATGTGCTAGAGAAGGACAAAAGTGTTTGAAGCGTTCATTTTCTTGATCTCTTCCTTAAAGGTATTCAAGCATCAGCAGTGGCTTTGATATCCCTTCTTAAAGTCCCTGACTATCCCTTTATTCCAGCCATTATGAGGGATTTTTCAAAGATGGCAGAAACAGCAGGGTGCATGTACTGCTTTTATGGTTTCACTGCAGGGACAGTGTGGCATCTGAGTCAGGAGCACACCAACTATGTTTAATCTCTCCTTCATTCTCATATGGGAGATAGATAAAGGAAGATTTATGTATATTCATAAATACAGGAACGACAGGGAACTCATTTTCTTTACTAAAAGGAACAGTATGTAATATATTTACTGTATTAAATCTTAAAATGACCATAATATATCATCAGAGATTAAGGAAATATGCTCGATTGAAATACTGGCTTCTCTGACAACACTGTGCTCTCCTTTGAAATTTCCATTTTGGGGCGGAACGTTTGTTTTTGTTATGGCCGTTGTGATCCTGCCCACGCCCATTTTGACACCCCGTGATGCCAGGTATGAAACAAATTGGCACGCAAATACAGCATGCTGCAGGCATGGAAGCAAGCCAACGAAACTGGATCAACAGACATAACGTTGAATTCTACCCAAACCTCTCTAATCTAGATTGTCAGCCAGCTAGCCTAATTTCTCAACATTTTCTTCCTTTGCTGATAATGGCAAAAGCATTGGTCAGGCTTTAAACCATTGACCTAATACGTAAAGTAGTGAGTAACGGCTAAGAAAGGCATCAATTATACCATTTAAGCACAACAAATGCAGCGAGACAACTTAGCTTGGATCGCAATGATGGTCAAAGCTGGCGGAACGCGCTTGCACTACATGATAAGTTAAAATAATGCCGAGCTTAAAAATAAAAATAAACTCTTTCATGTATGCTGTTTCCTGCACAGTGTGTGGCTGATCGATTTTGTTATACATACATTCTTTTAATAACATTTCAATATACATCATCGTCCCTTAATAATAACAATAATAGGATCCTTGTTGCAGTGTATATGAATGAAAATAAACCCAAGCTGTTGCCTAGCAATGCAATTCTGTTTCTGTTCAATTCTAGTAACAGTAGATAAGGCTCATAGGTGCTGTATTATTTTTTTGTATTTGACACACCAAACCAACGGAAAAGAAACAGCAACATTTAGAAGCGATGGCCACAATTAACATAATAATATTATATACAATATTAATATATTTATTTATTTTGACACGAAAACTCCTCAACTGCACTCGTGCCGAATAGTTTACAGACAAAAAACATAGGCCATATAAAATACAGAAAGATAAGCTATAATAATAGCAATACAATCTAAAAATGGTCATGATATTATGATGTTAAAATGTTTTTCTATGATCAGTTAAACTATAATAAACACAATCAAAAGACCGACATAATACAATTAAAACAAAAGAAATAAAAACAAGGATAATTGTGACTAAATGTTGAGTAACGTAGCAGTTATAGTTAAATAAAAAAAGAATAACAAATGAGAAAGAAAAATTTAAAACAATACAGCCTCCAGGCGGCCGAGTCCCGACTCTCGTCCTGACTGACAGATATTTACAACTGAAATACATTAGTTTGAAAGTTGTGCTGTGTGTCGCAAACAAAACGGAAAGTTTGTGTCCATGTACACAAATAAATGGATTACATTTTGTAACCATTTCACGAACTGTCGCATGATTAGGTGGAGTTACACGTTTAATGTGAGCCAGAGACTCAAAGATAACAAAAGAAAACATGCTACCAAGAGTAAAAATACAGTGAGGTGAACTGTGACAAGCGACATGAGAGTCTTTAAAGCCACCGGAGAGTTTGAAACTAACGGAGAATGTCGACAGCAACTGGCGTAATTCTAAGCAGCAGTTCCAACTGTACATCGCGGCCATAGACTGAAACCACAGCCGGATGCTAGGACTGTAGCGTTACGACTAACAGTAGCAGGCCCTCAAGCCACAGAAGTGCACGATATGTTCTCGTATGAAAACAAAGACGATAAACAGCAGTTGGATAAAGTGTTAGAATAATCCGATGCTCTCCCGAGAGGAACGAAACATAAGAGAGATATGTATTTCGCTCCTGGATGCAGCGACAGCGTGGGCCCTTTTGATAGCGTTCTGAAGGACTTGAAGCTAAAAGCAAAGTCGAGCAACTTTGCTACACTGAGGGACTCCATGATACATGACCAGATCAGTTTTGACGTGGAGGATAAAAAGGTCAGAGAAAGGCAACTGAGGGAGATGTAGCTGACGATAAAAGGGGTCATCGAAGCCATGCGACGGCGTCCAGCAAGATGGGGGGCGGGCACAGTCAACGTGAGTGCGGCTGTAGGTGCAGTTTCAAGCCATGGAAGCCATGCAAATAGCTGGAGAAACAGCAAAAGACACTGAGATGCAACATATCATTGAGAAGATGACGAATGGGTGGCATGTCGGTTCCTGTCCACTGTTTTACTGCATCAGAGGTGAGCTTGGTATTGTTGATGGACTGTTGTTAAAGCAACACAAAATCGTCATTCCCCAAGAATTGAGACAGGACATACTGCAAAGCATAGGCGAAAGTCATCTCAAGAATGTAAGAGAAGGGCGAGAGACACAGTTCACAGTTTCACCTTCAGGGTAAAGACCAACTGTTCCAGCCTCAGGGTCCAGTTTTCTCCTCCGTCATCAGTTCAAGGTCCATACAGAAGATAAATTACTACGCATTCAATTTTATTTCACAAAATGTTCAACAACATGTGGGCTTGAAACACAATGAAATAAAACGTATTGAAAGTGCAATTATCTAAAACTAAGTAAATAAATAGCACTGCAACCAAAGAAGTGCAGAGTACGGCTTACAGACCAGTGAAATTTAACACTTAAAGAGGAAAGCAAGTTAATAGGCCAAATAATACACCAATATTAATAATAATAGTTTGATCTGTGGTCTCTATAAAGTCAGATCAGAAGAGCCAGAGATCAGATGACTCATCGATCATTTGCCTGCTTTCTTGCCTGCTCTTAAATTTACAGCAGGACACGCACATGCACAAACACACACACACACACACACACACTCCGCGGAGCCCTGTCCGGTGGGAGTGTGTGTCCAGTCGTTGCGCACACACCAGAGCTTGACCGTGCCCTTCTCTGTCAAGAAGCCAGTCGCCAAAAAATCTCTACAGAAGGAATCTGCACTTCAAAATAAAAGTTCTGTTCCGGAAATACCCTGTACTTCAAGTAAAAGTTTTTATTTGTTATACCTGACACGTTCATGAGTCACTTGCGATCCATTCAGAATATTCATTAACTCTTATTCAAATTTCCCTGAAATGGCACTGCTATAAAACAGCGGAAACAGGAGTCCACATTCTGACAGTGACTCAGATCGAGACCTCGCTCTGCTCAGCTACAGAACATCACCTCTCCAGTGCAGACTGTCATCTACTGAGCTGCTGACGAATTGAAAGCTGTGTACTACACTGCCGAGCTACTCAAAGCAAGAGAAACGTCCAGAGCTGGAACAAAAGCTACAACAACAGAAGACATGACAAGGCAGCGCAGCGGCTTCCTCTACTGTGGAGCAATGACACAGGTTAGGATTGAGGCTCCTGATGGATGGAAAACAAATCCTCTGTCCTTCATGAAATAGCTTCACGGTCACTCACTTTGAAGACAGCGGAACGGGGGAATTGCCGCAGTCTTTAAAAACCCACGAGACAGTTTCGAGAGCTCAGTGAAGCCTGCGGTGAGTGTGAGTCCATCTGTCCACCTCCAGAAGACTGCAACACCAACACACACTCCAAGTGAAACTGCAGTAAGAAGATCTGCAGGAGGAATCAGACAGCCTGGACTTGTGATAAAGAAGCTGTAAAAAAAAAAAAAAAGAAAAAAAAAAGTTTTGTATATGCCTGAAGAAAACAAAATAAAATGTTTGGTTTAATGTTTATAATATATATATTAAACTGTGTATGCTGGTTAGCTCAGTATATGAAGAGTTGACGTTTCTGTTGCAATGTTATGCTTTGACAAGAAATAGTTAAGATAATTGACACCTGTAATTTGTATGTGTACCTTTGCGTTATTTGCATCAAAGAAAGGGGGATCTGATGACAAGGTGGCATTACACATTCAACAACAAGGTGTCAGTAGTGGTTTGTTACTTGACCTGATGATTTGTGGGAGTAACCTGGAAGAGAGGTTCGACAAAGTGTGGAAGTGAATCAAACCAGAGACTAAATGGTTCATGTAGAAAAATATAACAAACACAACAGGCAACCACCAGCGTGACAGAAATACAAGACCAAAACCGTTGGCTTCACTCTAAATTGACTCTAAATGTGAAAACTCTACAATGTTACGTTGACCAAATACTGATGTTCAGATAGATAGATAGATAAGAAGCAATATTTGTAAACTGTGAAGCGGAAGACTACACCTCCTGAAAGGGTGACAGAAGATCTGATTGGAGCAGAGAAGCGCTGAGAGGCGTGAACACGCCTAAGTGCCAACAAGGGGCCAATAGGACCTGGCCCCAGCCAACCAATGGGTGAAGACTATACCTGAAAGGCGGCGGGTATAAAATATGTTGTAAACTAGAGATCGAGGCCGTTCTGTGGATCTGTGAGACAGAGTAACTACTTAAATGTGGTCTGTGGAACAGTGAAATGGGTCTTCAGCTGAGTACTTTTGCAATGCTCACCATATCATCATCGAATAAATACAGTTAATATGAAGAGAAGTTTTCTGAAATTGATTTCTATGCGTCACTATTTCCAAATATATGAACACAACAATAGATAGATAGATAGATAGATAGATAGATAGATAGATAGATAGATAGATAGATAGATAGATAGATAGATAGATAGATAGATAGATAGATAGATAGA
>CALSCE010010661.1:3420913-3500248 GCA_943593645.1 Bovichtus variegatus
AGATAGATAGATAGATAGATAGATAGATAGATAGATAGATAGATAGAACTTTATTTATCCTGAGGGAAAATTGTTGTGCAACAGTAGCAATACACAGTAGGAGACAGTATAACAATTCTAAAATTTACAAATAGTGCAAATGTTTTATACAATATATATATATATATATATATCGATAAAAGATGTAAACATAAGATGAGTTGAGATGGGGTAAGGTGCAATATACAACAAAGTGAGGTAAGGTGCAGTATTTAGCAAAATAATATAAAAATAGAAATGACAAAAATTACCAAACCAAACTGAGTAAAAATCCAAACTGAGTATGAAGAGGGAAGTAAGCTACATTGTGATATACAAGGTTGAGTACTGGAGTGAAGTTACTCACGGCCATCCTAGCTATTCATCTATTTTATCTAATAGAAACCATATACTCGTTATAGAAGAGTTCATTAATTTGCCACCCCGGTCACACCTAGCAACACAGGGGGAACGGGGGTGCAGCTCTTCTGCACTCACTGCGATGTGAGTTTGAGAATCGGCCGGCAGTGAACTCCAACTTCAGAGTGTGTATTTTGGAGCAGTAGGCCTTTTGTTTTTTGGGATAAGGGGGTAAGCGTTGACTTCTATAAACATAGCCAGCCATGCATTTAGCTACAGAGCTATAAAAAAAAAAAATCCACATGAGCTGGTCTATAATTTACAATAACAACAAATACATAGCAAACGTGAACATTAGCTAATCAAATGCTAGCTATCAGTGTTACATATTGTTTCTTAAAAAATGCTACACACAGTTTTCTTCATTAATATATTGTTTATATATCACTGAAGTAAGCATGTTAACACATTGCAGTATAAACATTAACAGGACTAGGTTTTGTTAAAGAAGAAGTTTAACCCTTAGTTAGCACTTCTTTATTGGATATAATCAACCTGTCTCTATTATCTGGCTATTTACCACAGTCCTTTAAAGTAGCTGTAATAAAACGCCTCCTTAAAAAGCCCAGCCTTGATCCAGAGGTTTTAGCCAACTATAGGCCGATATCTAACCTTCCATTTCACACAGATCCTCGAGAAAACAGTCGCAAAACAGTTGTGTGATTTTCTAATACTTTATTTGAGGATTTTCAATCTGGATTTAGAGTTCATCATAGCACAGAGACGGCACTGGCGAAAGTTACCAATGACCTCCTACTGGCATCAGACAAAGGACTTGTCTCTGTTCTTGTCTTGTTAGACCTCAGTGCTGCTTTCAACACCATTGACCATGAGATTGTACGACAGAGACTGGAACATGTCATTGCATTAATGGAACCGCAGTAAGCTGGTTTAGGTCCTATTCATCTGAGCGATCTCAGTTTGTTAACAATGAATTCTCCATGCAAGTTAGTTTGGAGTCCCGCAAGGCTCTCTACTTGGACCTATTCTTCTTACCTTATATATGCTTCCTTTAGGCAAAATTATAAGGAACCACTCCATAAACTTTCATTGTTATGCGGATTAGACTCAATTATATCTATCGATCAGGCCAGATGAAACTGAAGATGCCTCCAGGACATAAACACTTGGATGACCTACAACCTTTTGATGTTAACACCTCCTCGAGACACCTCCGAAAAGCATCTAAAGATTATTATCTAAAGATATAGTCACTCTGGATGGCATTACCCTGGCCTCCTGCACCAACGTAAGGAATCTCTGAGTTATCTTGGATCAGGATATGTCCTTTATCTCCAAGATTAAACAAACTTCAAGGGCCGCCTCCTTTTATCATTCTTTCTTTTATATAACATTTCAGAAATCAGACACATCCTGCCTGTCTCAAAACGACGCAGCTAAACTAACTCAGCATCCCTAGAGTTTTTGTGTATCTCGTATGGCAGGTTGCCACTTTCAATTGAATTTCTAGTTCATGAATCGTGGCTGCACCTGTTGTCGTGGTCCTTGTCGGAGCCATGAACGGAAAAAGAAGGAAAAGATCGACGGGAATAACATGCCGATGTAAACCAGGAATGAAATAAATGTGCATGGTCAGTCTTAACCCTTGTTCATGGCATCCTGATGTTGGTTTCTTTTAACCTTGACCACAATCGTTTCCTAACTTTAACCAAGTTATTATTTTAACGCATAACATTATCTTTCCCCAACCTTGAAGGGGTTTGGGGTCTAAAGTTAACCAAGCCTTAACCATAGCGTTCAGATCAGAAAACTGTGAAAATATATCATCATTATAATTTTCTGTTAAACATTGGGTTAAAAATTGGACACCCTTTGCAAGTTCAGTACACTAAACTGTAAGAAGTTTTCAGACTTGATCTTGATAATCATCACACTTAGCAACCATAACATTTTTTACTTGAACGCATACCTGCGTTTGATCAAAATCCTTGAGAAATGCAAATAATACCCTCATAGTCATTCAACTGTGAACGTAAAACTACATTAAACACTGAGCCATCATTTGTAAGTCTTGACATTGTGTCGCTTGAATTCTTTAAAGGGTTTTTCTTCCGGTGTTTTTGTTTTGTCTGCTGAGATTTGTGTTGTGGGATAAGAGTTGTGAGCAGCAGTAGGACTCCAGGCGGCACCATCTGGATGTGTTTGGCTCATTCCTTGACGTGCCATCACTGAATTAAAAGAAAACAACAACCGCTAACTGTAACAATAACATGACAAACTTAAAATGTGCTTTTCTTTCATGCCAATATCTGAATGAATCAAACTGCAGTCCTAGAAGAGTTATAGCAGAAGCTCAGCCAGTCTGAATGCAGACAAAGATGAAAGCAAAGACCTTTCGAGAACAATCTGGTTGAATCATCAATCAATCAAGGACTGTTGCAGATATAACATTAAGTGTTTCAGGTATGCCCATAAATCACAGTGAGAAACCATCTATGTACTGTATGTTTTTCATGTATAAATATGAAACAACCTCCACTTCCCTCCACACTCTGAACTGATGCATTGATATAGATTTTGCTTTTTCATTTGGCAAAAGTGATGGTGACCGTTTATCTACTCGTGATCATGCAAAACATTACATACAAAGTACCTTTGGTGAAAGACATTGTGGATGATTTATACAGTCCGAACAGTAACAGAGTATTTCAATTCAAAATCACTCTGCCTTGTTATGAAAGACCTTCTTTGGTCTTAGTTGACCTTGGCAGCTTGGACATGGACAGCGTTTTTTTCCAATCGTTCATGGCTGTTTCTTGAGACTTCCCTGACAGCTGTGTTTGGGGCGGGTGAATAAAAATGCCTGGCTCCTCTCCGAGGCCCACCAGCAGGCTCATCGAGGGCTAGAACATGACTTCTTCACCGTGTTCGCAAGAGCAAGAGCTGCCAGTTCCCCAGAGAATACTTTTAATGGCTCGGGTAATCTACGTCTGCAAACCTCTCCCAACATCCCCCCCACACACACACACTCTTACATATACAACACCACTCTCACTTGGCTACATTCTCTCTTTTTTTCACCAGATTTATGGAAGTCTTTGGAAGATGGAAGATTTACATAATATAAAACAAAATCTCTGACTCTCTCTGACAATCCAATGAGTAATATGTTTTGGACCTTCTAATCACCGTACCCATCTCTGATTTGTTCTGTGTTTCAAGTGTCTGGTGTTGTGTTGTGCATAATGATGTCTGTTGTCAGATGTCCTCATCTGATTGAGAAACAATCAAAGTGTGGCGCCGCTAGGCAGTGTGCAGGAGGGAACATGTATTGGCGGTGTAATGGTGTAATTTTTTCACGTGATATTTTTCAGGAAATAAAAACATGAAATTAATAAATTAATTTGTGCACGTAGATCGGTAACACAGGACACACACATGTAAATGTTAAAATGCACTTCAGGAATGCACTACTACTACCACTGTTTTTCTTCTGTTCTGTCATGTTTTTTTGTGTGTAGCATAACTATTCACATTTGATTTGTAGCTGTAAACACCCTAATGTTTGCATACTGCCCCAGTGCCCCACCTTAAAACCAGCTTTTGATAAAAACGTGGCTGCAATGCAAGGGCTCAGTGTCTTGGCCAAACACAGTCTGACATGTGAGCAGGAGTAGCAACAACAATAATTGAAATAATAGTAGCAATTATATAATAAAGGGGTTTGAATGGAGAGTGGAAGGCAGTAAGTTATTATGTGAACCACTGTTACAAAAGAAGTGATCTTGCTACACTAGTCTCCGCCTAAATCACAGGGAATATAGTAATATAATATATGAGCTATTTTCATGTTAAGACGTTACAAATAAACCTGTTAACTGAATTGAACACTTTAAAACAGGGTTATTTCATGTGCTAACACATTTTAGGCATATACGTTTTGTTTTACGTGCATGGGAGTTAACATGACTACGTTTACACAGTGTTGGGCAAGTTACTGAAAATTAGTAATTACTTACAGTTACTTCCCTCAAAAGTAATTGAATTAATTTACCAATTATTGCAACTAAAAGCAATTAGTTACAAGGAAAAATAACTTTGCATTTTCTGCTAGTTTCGTGAACAAAAATTAAGATGAGTGTGACGACTATTACATATACCGATGATAGAAATGAGGATGTGTGTGTTTGTGTGTAGAACATGTTAGACGTTTATCCATTCCATTACCAGGCAGCAGCGAGAGACCATCAGGGGCAAGGTACACAATATAAATGTAGACAAATCTATTATATATTGTAATTTATTCCCACGCATGCTGCTCAGATGAATCCAAGCCTCTCTATTTCTCTGCTCGCCAATGACACATTCGCTCTGAGCTGGTGTCTGTATGAGCAAAAACTCAGGTCCTAAAACAAGGAAAATAACAATTCTGCTCTAATTACCAACCAAAATGTACTGATATGATGTCATTCACCATCCTTTTCTGAACCTGTCCACACATCTCTGGTAAATCGGTAATTACATAATCCACCAAAGAGCATGTGTTAAAATATTATTTGAATTCTGTCTTCACCCCTCTTCTCTCTGGACACCTTTGTGTTTCTCATTAACGTGAAATGGACAATCGGTGAAAAGCAGTCCGGCAAAAGCTTATTGTCACTAACACCACTTCAACGCAACACAGCACTTTCTACAGTTACTGTGGTGTCTTTCTGATTTTATCATCTTTTCCCTCATCAACTTCTCACAGAACTTCTGAATTTATTATCATTTTGATTTGAAAGGCTCTCGCGGTCTATTGCGCTGCAGTACCACTCTCTGCCTGAACGGTTACTGATACAGTATAATAGCTCAGGGAAATGTGCGGCCCCCTTGCCCTTAGCTTTCTGAAAGTGTGGCCCTCTGAACAAAACAGTCGAATAGCCCTGGTTTAGGGTGTCGGCCAGTCTGAACTTGATGCTTGAGCACATCCAGAACGGGCACTGCACTAGTAATACTAAAAACAGGTTGAGACTGAAAGACTGAGTGTCTTGGCGCGATAAGTTAACAGCTTGATTGATTAGCGTTCAGTTTGCATCCGGGCAGAGGGCCATGTCTCTGCGGCTGATGGTAGATTGAAGGATGAACACTCAGTCTAGAGCCCTGTGTGGTCCTGCAATTTCAGAGGCCTCTGCGGTGGCGGCCTCCTCCTGCCTTAAACACCCCTATATATATCTTCCTGAAGTTGATCTTTTAGTTTGAGAAACTAAGGGAGGTAGCAGTAATCGAGCACGAGGATATTTTGGAAATGTGTTGAATTGCAGACACGAAAGGAATCTTTTTGCAGTACATTGTCTTTTTCCTCATTTGTAGCCTTGGACAACAGGCCACTGTGCACTGGTGTGTCAGGGTGAGATACAGGGCCAGCAGCATCACTCACATCCCACTACACATCATGTCTCAGTAACCTCAACCAGAACCTGATCAGTATAGTTATGAACTGAAACAACCCGTTTTTTTTAACTTTATTAATATGCTACTTGTATATGTACTCAGTGTGTGTGTGTGCAGGTGTGTGTGCTCATGCAGCTACATGTTTACTATAATCACAGCCATTCGTCAGTAGTTGGGTTTGTGCACACTGCAAGGCTATCTGCAGCCATTTCTTTTTGTAAAACGCCAAACCACCGTCATCCATCACACCTGATCTCAGCAGATTAGCCGTTGGAACACAAACTGTTTATATGTCACGTACTGCACGTTAGATCAGAGCACATTTATTTGTTTTAACATCGTCTCAACTGCGGTCCAAAAGTTAAACAAAGTTAATGTAATATATAGTGCTTGATATTATCTGTGATGGTATAAAATAAAGGAACTTTATTATTCACTTGAAAATGTTGATCTTCGATGGTTGAGTAATGATGAGGGATTCTTTATCTCGTAAATTCAAAGAATTTATGTTATAATATATAATATAGTGTGTGCCCACATACAATATTTTTGTGTCTATGTACATGCATATATATATATATATGGATGCACAAGCATGTGTTTTTGTTACTGAACTCATTTTTTAAATAAATTATACAATAGTTGTACAATAATAATTGAATGCAGAGGCAATCATGTAATATGATAAAGAGTAGATCCATTTATATGGTCTTGCAGTTACAACCGGCCCTTTGAGGGCAACCATAATGCTGATGTGGCCCGGGATGACATCGTGTTCGACAGGCCTGGTTCAGATCCACTGATGGGCAAAAA
Organism: Bovichtus variegatus; assembly: GCA_943593645.1. Taxonomy (NCBI): domain Eukaryota; kingdom Metazoa; phylum Chordata; class Actinopteri; order Perciformes; family Bovichtidae; genus Bovichtus; species Bovichtus variegatus. Next base: position 3,427,559 of record CALSCE010010661.1, read on the forward strand.
ACTTTAAATAAATCCAAAGCTCCAAAAGGCAAATCATAATTAGTTGAGACACACAGACATATTGTGTTGTTCAAAGCAGATTAACAACGTTTTTGTTCATTAGCTCGGCCTTACATTTCTTATAGCGCCATCATCTGATCAAAATGTATTAAAAAAAACAACATTTTTTATATTTATATTTTGTATGCTATCACTTCGCCCTTTCTTGTTTGTCTTGAGTTTTTGCCTCCTCCTCTCCTCGCTACTTGATTCTCCGACTTGTGACCCGGAAATCGATCTCAGCGCTCCATCTTGAGGAGTGAGGAGCCACAAGAGAAGATACAGAAGATACAGAAGATGATCAAGATGATCAAATGCGTGTTCAAACGTTCTGCCTTCACCGCTTGTGTAGCGCCTCTTAAGGCGACGTTCTAACTGCGTTTCAGCTGGATATTACATATGTTTTTAATTCAACTGCTATAATCGTGACGTGATGTTGACATGTGCAAACAGACGCTAATGTCTGCAAAAAGCAAAACTAAGGACGGTCGTGTATATCATATATCACTTAATCATATATACAACATGTGTTTTTATAGCAGGCGTCTTTTCATAAAACTGTTGTAGTGCTTCTATATTATATATGTGTGTGTGTGTGTGTGTGTGTGTGTGTGTTGAAAAAGAGTATGACATCCGTAGCCTACATTCTTGTCACATTATGCCACACTGTGAATGGAATTAAAAGTAAATATATAAGTTGTCACAAACTCTGTTATGCTGATCTGACAAAGATCATAAAATACAGCGCTGGAATAATATAGTGGCGTGATAACAGAGGACAGCTGATGCAGCTGATGCCACATGTCACGCATAATCGACGGCGCTTTACAATAACAGCTCAGATGAAAGGGTGACTCATTTTTATCAAATGCCTGTTTCCTCTCCTCATGTCTCTTGCTCCTCCGATCGCATCTCGCGTGGGTGCGACTCAGACGCAAGGAGAGGAGGCGAGGAATGGAGGACGTACAAACTGGGAAAGTTGTTTTGACAGGACTCCAGCCTCTCCAGCACAAACAGAATACTTCAAAAGTTCAAATGCAATTTCCAACCAACAGCAGCACTTGTCACGTAACAATGTTACCATTGTTCTGTGCTGTACCAAAGGGTGCGTTTGATAACTCATAGCTTGTTCGACGGACACAACGTTATGGTGCGCTGAAGATGTGATTTACAATGTAAATGCTGTTCAGCTCATGCATATTATGTCAGTCACTGTTACATTCCCCAATTAGCCCAGAGGATGAGGGAAGCAGACACCCAGGGGAAGGAGAATTAAGGACAACGCTGTGAACAAAAAAGGGGAATTTATTTCAAATGAAATCCAATGCTCACTAAAAGACCTCAAAAAACACTGACCGAAATCTACTTTCCCAAAGAAAAAGAAAGTGACACTAGCAAAACAAACACTAAATGTTAAGATGATTTAAAGATTGCCACACACAAGACAAACCAACGGCAAATAAAAACACTGCCTCCAAAAAAGAAACAGGAGCCACCGACCCCGGTACACCAACACCCTGCCTGAAAGCTGCCAGCTGACACATTTGAATATTAATAATAAATAATAAATCCGGCTCCTATGCCAGTGTCCTACTGTCCTTCATTGTGGCAGCCTGATGTTATAGAATTTGACAGATTTTTTTTCTTTTTTTCTCCTTCATACATGTCTTGCTGCTCCAGCTAGAGACAGTTCAGGTGAACTTAAGCCCACCAAGAGAGCAGTCTAGAATTTAAGCCCACCAAGAGAGGAGTTTAGAACTTAAGCCCACCAAGAGAGCAGTCTAGAACTTAAGCCCACCAAGAGAGGAGTCTAAAACTTAAGCCCACCAAGAGAGGAGTCTAGAATTTAAGCCCACCAAGAGAGCAGTCTAGAACTTAAGCCCACCAAAGAGCAGTCTAGAACTTAAGCCCACCAAAGAGCAGTCTAGAACTTAAGCCCACCAAGAGAGCAGTCTCAAACCCTCTTCAGCCATATAGCACATTCATCCACAGGAGGGGCTGTTCATGACAGCCTGACTTCATCCAAACAAAACAGTGTTTTGTTTGCACATTATCACTGCTGCAGTTTTTTTTCATTTCTGCGCCCGCTTTTGTTGTCTTGTTTTTAAAAAACGATCTTTTTGACGGTTCCCCCTCTGACATAATCTGACCTTTTTCAGAGAAAGTGTTTAATGATCACTGTTAAATAATGGAAGTGAGGAGGCCTAATAGCTGTTTGTGTTGTGGGAATGTGATCCGTCATGTGTCCTCCCTGTGTTATTATTGCTTTCTGTAGGTCAGAACAGTCACATACCTAAAAGTTAGTCTCATTTTCATGACTCCTCCAAAATATTTGACATAATGAGAACGCCTGTTCTGTGCAGCTTTACATGTACAGTACTTACCCTCTTCATTGGGCCACCTGCTGGTTGGGCTTCAGAACTACAACTTAAAGAAATTAATAATTCATGGTCATATGTAAAGTGGGACGCGTCAGATCAAGCCAAACAGCAAGACGGCATGAGTCCTACTATTTAAAACATCAGCAAAGTCACACACAGCTGCCACCTTCACTCTTTTGGCTCAACACAAGGAATATCAGATTCCGGAAACAAATGTAGGGACTAAAATATTTGCCACTGGTGCTGAAAATTAGATAATAGAGAGGAAGACAATGGCTGAGATATCCTGATGGGAGATTGACAAAATGTCCAGCACCTCTATAAATTCTTACGTGTGTGTGTTGTCAATACCGCCAAACGTCACTGACGGTGAGAAAGCAGTAGAGAAATAAAGACATACAGAAGAGATGAGGGTGTGGTGTTTCACCCAGCAAGAAGACTGAAAATCTTGAAAAAGTGTTTTTAATCTCAATGACCTGGTTAAATAAAGAATATATATATATATATATATATATATATATATATAAGATTTGGTAGAAAAATAAGTCGGTGAAATCTCTTATTTTTTTCCATTAATGGTTCAATATTTTTTTCAGTAAATTTCCCAACATGATGGTCTAAATACGTTTCACAGCCTTCTCCACAATAACAGAAATATAGTCCAACTAGTACAACCTTTTTGTTATTTCATTTTTAATTTAATATCGTTTCGCCGAGAAAGCAATCAAATGAAAGTTTTAGGAATGTCACATGAGAGATTTATGTATTTTTTCTGGTATTGAGTGGGCAGGGCTTGTTTTTGAGAGTTAAGATTAAAAAGAAATGCTTAAAAAAAAAAAAAAAAAAAAAAAAAACGTAAAACATAATTAGTCAAACATGTAAAAAGAGCCTTTAAAGCCACTTGTGTAATTTGTTTGTAGTGTAAACTATTACATCATTTATTAATGTGAATGGTAGAGATTTCTTCCTAATTTTACAAACTACTAATTTTTAACCCCCTAAATAAAAACAGTTTTCATTGATCGCTTCTGTTGGTTTTTTGGATCTCTGTCAAGCTAGCATCAATACATCGATATGAAATAAGTTTAATGACACTTGTTTCATAAAATGTTTTCCAGCAGCTCAATAGGCATACTTCTTTCCTTTTTCTAGTAGCTTTTTAATTTGAAAAATGCACAGGATGAGTCAAATCTAATTGACAGCAGCTTAACAAAGACAACTGAACTGGAAATAACTAGGGAATTTAAAAAAAACAGCATTTCTAATAGGAACCGTAGAGTGGTGAGTATAACACGACTCTGTTGGACTCATTTAATCAGTGCTGTGGAAATGCACAGCATGCTGAATTTGCATGTGAGCCTTTATAATACAAGTAAGTGCACTCCTACTCATGTGTGTTTTTTTGTTGTTTTTCTAACCTTTAAGAACAACCGGTTTATTTATTTGTGCTGGCCATTATTTGAACGCCATCATTTATTTGAGAAGTTACACCTCTCTTGTGGAGCTGTAACTGGAGCTTTGCCCCTTGCAACTAACATTTAGTGGACTCATATGTAGTTTCGGAAGGAAAAGGAGCTTTGCAGTTTCAGGATTTCTGACTCTCTTCAAGCTGAGTTTGGTTACTTGACGCAGAGCTTCCTAAACTAAGGCAGCGTCTCCCTTCAACTGTAAGCTAAGGAGGAACGGCTTCTTTGGTAGTGCACAACAAAAATGTGCGTTTCACTGTACCCGCTGATCGACTGATAGACTCCCTGTGCTTAATAGAAAGAAATTATCCACTTAATGTCTTCGAAGGATGCTGCTAATTCCTTCTGATTGTATTCAAACCCACTGCGAGCAACAAATAAAGCGATACCCAGCAGTGTGTAGGCAGTCTTTCTTGCAACATGAATCTAACAAGGTGAGTGAAACAACTTAATATTCCCGCTGCATTGCAGGGGAGAAATTGCATAATCTATCATACATTAGGCTGTAAACAATCCCACTATGAGGCATTCGCTGAATTGGAGGAAAACGATGAGAAGAAATCCCTGTTGGCCACCACAGGAGGTCCTGAATATCTCACTGTCACTGGGCGCAACACTCATAGACACCAGAATCACACACCACTAATAGCATGGAGGGCAGGGGGGTGTTGTGGAAAACAAGGTTTGTCTCCATTTATGAGGGATTTTGCTGTCAGACATGCTACCTGTAACCTGAAAATATAAAACTAGCCTGTCACACCGGCTTCTCACCGTGATGTCACACTGACAACAGTGTGTCTGTGTGTGTGTGTCTTATTCAGAGAAGGATAAATCTCAAAAGCTGGCCAACTAAACCAGAGCTATCAGCGTAGGTAGATAGGCTAAGTGAGAAAATGTGACTTTTTGCCATTTTGTTTTCAATTCACTCTTTAGTCTGACACCATTCTCCGTTTGGGAGCGTTCGTTATTTTTTCCTAAGCAATGAGTAACGAGTGTCCTATCAGTCCTGCCAACAGTTGCAAGAAGAAGATACCTTGAAGCTGGAATCATTTATATTTTTATATTTCCATGAGTAACGTGTAAGGGGTCACTTGCAGTGAAACCCACAGAGAATTATCACCCTACAGTTCCCCTCGGCTCCGCAGAGAACTTCTTTTGCCTCTTTCGGCCTATTGTTTTGGTCTCTACGCCCCTAAACATTGCTGTTTTGGTTCAGTCCCAAAAGAGTCAAGACATTATATGAACTTTATAAGGTGATACTATGTCAGGGTTCGGAAGCAGAGTCGTGCTGATCTTTATGTGAGAATGCAAATCAGTTGCTAAAGTGCTTCCTACGCTTTTTCAAAACTGTCAGAGTCAAAAATGAATCTTCACATTAGTTGTAAGTCAGACTGCGTGCTGTATTCTTCCCCTACTTAAACACCGGCACCAACTGCCAAAACAATACAAAAACTGCTCTACTTATAGTTTAGTTATTCCCAAAACACCACACTTGGCAGTTATCAGAGGCAGGAGGGCCGTGTTGAGAGCTAGAGAGGCTTGTTTATTTCCTGCTTTAAGTGACTGAGTGAGCACAAGTCCCTTTGAATCTCCTCCGACACATTCAGCTTGACCACAGACCAAAAGCTCTAAGGTCTACCAACATTTAGTCAAAGTCTTTCCAATAACCCCAAAAAGAAGAGCTTTCATGTAGAATGTGTTCTCACTTAATCTGTGGACAGTGCCAGAAAAAGCACTTTGATCTCTAGTTTTAAGTCATTGAAACTATTTGGTGAAACCGTCTTTGCAGAAGAGGAGCTTTATCAATGCCATCAGCTCTGTGTTGTTGTTTAAAGATCTGATTTCTACGTGACGGGCAAGGTCAGCACATGTGGTTTGAAAAACAATAAGGAGGGCCGAGAGTATTGTGAATTTCCTGATGATGGATAGACACAAACAGCGCCGCTTTGAAAACAATTTGCCAGTGAATACATTTCCCATGCAGTTCTGGGATTGGAAACAAATCCAGACCTCACAGTATGCTAAACATGCCAGTAATTGCTAATTTAGTTTAAACACCTGAGCAAATTCTAATACAACTGTCTGATCGAATTGTTCCGTCTAGATTACATCGCCTGCCCACTCGTCAGGTTTGGCCCATTTCCTCTGACAGTGCAGCCAGGAGCCCACTGTGTCACATGTTGCTTAGTAAAGGCCTTTTTACTGACGTTTCTGGGATCTTCAGCTGGCACATTCCATTGGATCCTGAAGCCGTTTGTCTAGATAGATACCCATAGCCAGAGGAGATCTGATGTTGCATTCTGTGAGAAATAAAACCCTCTATAACCACAGAGCAGTGAAGCAGGAAGTTTATTATTACGTTTTCTTGCAGAGAGAATTTTCAGCATTTCACAAATATTGATTGCACTGAGAGACAAGTAACCTATGTAGATCAGTCTGGAGTTGAAGGATAGACAGGCCAGACAGACAGACAGACAGACAGGCAGGCAGACAGGCAGGAAGGCTCTGGGAGACATAACATAAGAATGGCAACATGTTCACAAGTGACAAAGCTAGCATTCTGACGTTTAGCAGGTATAACGTTTACAATGTTGACCATCTGACTTTAGTGTGTCAGCTAAAATGTGCAAATTTGTGCAAAAGTACAGCTGAGGAAAGTCATTAGTTTTGCAGTTATTTGGTCATAAACTAAAGAATTGGACAAAAAAGTTTTATATCAGCACATCTGATAGTTGTTGAGATGACATTGCCCTCCCAAAAGCCATACCGCTAGCTGAGATAGCATTAGAAACTTTAGAAAGCCCCCCCCCCCCCCCACTCAGAAGATATTATACAACTGTTTTCACTGGCTGACTCCTCGAGAGTGCCCCGTTAATCCAGCCAAAGACAATGACACTCTCACTCTCATGATCTTCTATAAAAATAAGATATATTGAGCGAACTTATATATAGTTATAGAACTTTTATGAGCTTGTTGTAATGTTGTTTTCACACCTGCGTCGCTCAGGGCTGCTTACTGTGGACTGTTCATACCAGACTTGGGTTGGCTTGTCTGGAGACGTGAAAAACAAACAAACATCCCAGTCGACAGCCAGACGACGAGCACAGCCTCAGCCTCCGTCCAACACAATCCCAGAACAGTTCATCTGAGGCAAGACGGCGTCCAGGAGCAAGGCAGACAGCCAGGGAATCATGTTTAATGAGGCTTACTGCAAGGCTTCTTGCTCCCACGACCACTCTACATGGTCTGCATGAAATGATGTTGTTATGATGGTGTCTGTCTGTCTGTCTGTGGGTAGACACATTCTTGGAATACAAAAACTCTGTAACAATCCAAGATAACTTCACACATCCACCCCTGATTACTACTCAATAACCTCCAGAGTTCATATTAATATCACCCATGTGTTATCTGAATACAAGTATGATTTTACTTATTTTAATTAAATATGCACTAATTAATAGAGCGACTAGCTAATTAGCGTAATTGGTTTTGTGGCATGTATCCTGGTGATTATGGGAGAGCATCAGGCGGATGAAGTGACTTGTTCTAAGCTTGGAACACACCTCAGTGTACGTCAAGACCATTTATTTTTGTGTTTAGTAACCTGGAAACACTATATTTCTGTTTGAGCAAAACAACAGTACACATGCATAATCAACCACCGACAGAAACATGAGAGCTGCTAATCATGTTGCAAGTGACTATTTATTTATTTTTTTGTTGCACTGCTGCTTGTTTTGATTGATTTTTTCAAACAGATGCTAAATTTTGCAACTGCACCGGTTTGTTCATAAAGTATACACTATACTTGTCAGCTGGGCTATGAAAACAACATAAACATGCAGACAAGTTCAAGCCTCCACACCCAGTGTCCACCCACGCAGGCGTAGACCGCAGACCGTGATGATCGACATCTTACTGACTTTTCTGGAAGCCGTGTCAAATTTCCATTTTGTGTTATCTAAATGTCTAGTGACATTATCTCGAATGCAAAATAAAAACGTAAGTAAACCAAAGCATTTGACAAATGAAAACCCTCTCCTCATGATGGTGCAAGGGGGAGTTAGAGGATCACCAAAGTGGTTACAATTCATCCTTAAGGGGGACATGAAAGTCTGAATCAAAATTCATGACCATCCATCCAATATTTGTCGAGATATTTCAAAACCACAAATGTGAACCTCATGATGGTGCTCGAGGAAAAGTAAGGTCATCTCCAAAGTCATTAGGAAACGTCGTTTGGGAACCATGAACGTCTGTACAAACTTCATGGCAAAATAGTTTTATTTATAGATGTTTCAGTCTGGATGAACTGGTGGACTGCCATAGAACCACTAGTATGCCTACACATCTTAAATTCTCATTAGTACATTGAGTTTGGTGACTTACATAACTCCAAGCATAGCGCTGCCCAACTTCCATTTGAGCAGAGGTCTGATCGGACCAAATATGCACACCAACACAGGTGGACTGATTCAATAAACTACTTAGAGGCTAGCTCAGAAAATGACCTGGAGCTGGATGCATCAGGGAAACTCAATGACATAGGATGTTTTCTTATTGCGTCACTAGTGTACAAGTGTGGGATCATTACATCATATAGGGCAGGGCATTAGGAACACCCATATGGGACAAGCAATACTCAATGGAAAATTTAGAGAATGTCTGAACTACATAGTAGCGGCATTATTATCTAGGGCTTTCCAAACATACTAGTTTTAACATGGGCAGTAGGAGCAATTCAAAGATTTCGAAAAAAGGCAACTTTGGTTGTCATGGATTTATTCAGTATCAGTATGTATGCATAGAAGTAGTTCTCCATGTCAGCACAAACCACAAACATGCCCTAAAAAAAATACAGTACAGCTTTGAAGACTTTAGTGTTATTTTTGGCACACAACATTCAATCAACTCCAATGACTAAAATGCTGGCCGACGCAGAAAGGAGCTGATGAGCTGGAATCTGTGATCTCATCGGGTATTAAGGACAGGCCTGCATACAATAAGTGATATATTCTGAGTCCTAATTAAAGGTAGACACTTTCAGCCGCATTCAAAAGCAGCACACCAGATCAAAGGCTTTAGCTAATTAGCACTGACACCTCTTTCACAGTTTCATTATGAATGTGTCCAAACAGCTTCCTGGCTAAGCTCCGAACACTGCTTTTCATGCTGTTCAAAGATAGGCCTTTTAATCCTTTTAAATGATCATGAGTCTGTATTCCACACCTAACTTTTTCAACTTTTTTTTACGAGCAGTGTGAAGCCTAAGGCAAGTGGAAGATATATAATTTGAAAATACATTAGAAAATCATTACAGCATCACCTGCCAGCTGCCACTTCAGGTCCAGTCAACTGCAGAACACAGCTAATGCAAAGGTAGACAGAGTCCACAGAGGACGAGCTTTCATTATTACAATATTCACAGCCACATTAACATCTCTTCTTATTTGGTCAACAGCTGGTTCTTATCGAACTCTTCCAAACACTTATCCACCACAAATCACCCCTTCATCACAAAGAAGGGCACAGACCAAGAGGAGTGTGCCTTTAAAATTAGTTTTCTTGCAAAAACGAAGAATTCTGGTGTCACAAATGGACATTTTCACCCAGAAAGTAAGGAATCAGAATGTACTTCTAAACAACAGCAAGAGTGGACACTGCCCGGTAAAAGCTGTATGAAGCCTTCTGAACATTGAGTGTTATTACAACACACTCAATTTTGTAATTTTAGCCGTCATTCCACTCATAATTTGGTATTTTATTGTCCACCTTTAAGTTTGCCGAACCTGGGGGTTTGTTTTAGCCTGATAATCAGACTCAGTTGTCATTTTGTTGTCATTCAATCAAGCCACATTTTAAGTCCACACAGACGCTATGGTAGCAGTTGCAAGAAGCAGTTAGTTTTCTAAAAAGATCAAATAAATATGTAGATTTAAGAGTTATTTCTGTAAATTGACTGACAACAAACAATTGGTGCAGCTGCACCAATCTCAATCCTGCTCATGTTTGTTGTCATTATCCTGTTGCTATTTTGGATGTAGCTAGCTAGCTAGCTATGTAGGAAGATGTGATCCCCTTTGTAAATCTTGCTTAATATCATTATTAGTAAAACAATGATGGCCAAAACCACTCCTCAGTAATCTCTAACTTTAATTTGGAGCCGCCAAAAAAAGTTACCCTTTGAAGCTTTACATTGTCATTCAGGGGCAATATGAGTATTTCATGTTATAAAGGATACACTTTACACTTTGACAACGTTTTAGGTAGAAATTGAAACTAAAATGGCTCAGTTAACATTACATGTACACACACACAGAAACGCACCTATACAGAACTCAGTTTGTATTCTGTGTGAGTCTTTAGTGTCTTTTGGAAACTGCGATAATGTTCCAACTGTTGGATTAATAATATTGAGCCAATATTTTCAAAGATATATTTTGTCTCATTTCAAACAACTACTGCATGTGTAAGGACAGTTCTGTACATCTACAGCAAACCAATAAGAAGTCAAACTCGTGAACATTTACACTGCATACGCCTGCTCATTAATCACCGAAAACTTTTACGTTTTCGGACTTTGATCTGGAGACACACTGCAACAAGAACATTGTTTTTTTTTAGGTGTTTGCGAATGTTGATGAATTTTCCTTCCCCATACGCCAGTTAAAGTGATCAGTGTCACAGTTTTTAGGTTTTCAAATGTGTTCATACTTAAATGTGATAAAAAAAAAAGCAGTAAAAAATAATTTTGGACACCCTGTAAACAAGTAAAAAAAGTACAAAAACTCATCAATGGCTGAACCTGATTAATGAAACACTGTTAACTCTATGACGATCACAATGCTATCTAGAGAAAAACACCAACATATACTAGCAGTAATAAGACAAAATGCTAATGAGGAATGAAGAAGACTTTTTTTAAGGTTAACCATCACCATTCTATTATGTTTGATAGTTACAGTTTCAATGTGCAATTATCTTGGGTTTCACCCCCACAACCATTAACTGAGATGGAGGATAATTAATACGCTTCCCATGTACAGTATCTGAAAGAACATCAAGCCTCTTTACAATATCATGGACTATTGGGAGAGTGCTATTGTTTCAGTGAGATTATTCCCTTTGAGTAATTGTCAATTTATAAATTAACAATGTAAAAAAAATTACTAGAGCAATTTTGTGCAAACAAGCATTGGGTAACCCCATTTCTGTGTGACAGCAGTAAGCTTACACTATCCTCACTGCTGTCACTGCACATAATAAAGTTACTTCAGTGCCTTTAAATGTCACAGCTGTAGATGTTAGAGCATCTCAGACAGCAGTGACTGTTGATCCCACAGACCCAGAGTTACACATCATGCTGGTCACCAGTGATGATGATCCCTCCCTCTCCAGAGCCTCGGCTCCAATCAGGCCCTGCCGATGCAAGTTGAGGATGGAGTCAGCGATGATGCGGGCTGTTTTCTTCTGGTAGCCCCCAGATGTCACCATGAGTATGGGGATGCCCCGTCGCCTGGCAGCCCTGAACACAATCTCATCTCTCTTAACAATGCCCTGGCAGAGAAAGACGAGAGAAAAGCTGGTCTGTCAGCCTATCAAGAGCCTTGGATAGTACTAGTTACTTCTCTGAATTTTGTCAGGCCGCTGGCTAAGGCTAAGGCCGCAGGCCGCTGGCTGCCTTTGCAGCACTGCAGATAAGGAATTGTAACTTTTAGAAATGGTCAACAGGTTTCTTCAGGGTACACAGGGATGTAAACTCATCTGAAGATGCTCTTCACTTTCACTCTTCAACACCCAACTAATAAGTGCATTGTAACAAACACCTTGCTAAAGATTGTTACATCCATCCCTGTTGCAATGCCATCTGAGATTTTCAAAATCACAACAATTTGTATTGTTCGGGTTCATTTTGCAGTATATTTGCCTTATAAGATAATTCAGCTGTTCCCAAACTATCCCTCTTGCAATTGCCATTGTCAATTGCAGTTGTCAATAGTTGTTATTCAAATATTATTAAAGGTGCATTGTTTATTCCTCCAGGCCACTTCCTCCAAAGAAACAGGGGGCATCATTTCACCTTTACTACTGGGCCTATTCAATCTAAATTTACTGCTGGCACTTGGTAATCGATCGTGGATTAAAAAAAGGAATAATTCTGAAATCGGGTGCCAAATATAATTGGGCGGCCTTTGTTATACCTGGGCGGCCCACCCAAGTAAAGTCTATGTGTGGGAAACTCTGGAGTGTCTGACAGAGCAGGTACAGTACCTGTGGTGATATGGAGAGTCCTCCAAGGGGGTCCCCATCCAAAATGTCTGTCCCTGCGTTGTAGACGATGATGTCAGGTCGGACCTCATTCAGCGCTCCGTCACAGTGAAGCTCTACTTTCTGAAGGTACTCTGAGTCTTCAGTGCCCCAGTCCAGCTCCACTTTCCTCTTTATGGCTCCTAGAGATACAGATAAATTGGGACATTATGGATATCCACACTGATTGTCATCACTTAGCCACAGAACAGAGCTGCCATCAGTAAACCAACCATAAAAAAAAGGTAAAAGTTATCCATGTGCCTCATATATACGTAGGCTAATGATTGCTGCAGTATTTCATTGAACATGATTTCTTTCAACACAGGCAGAGTAAAGAATACTCATATATGTATGCTTTAATGAATTAGTATGTACATTTCGAATAATTAATGCAAACCATGAAAAAGCTTAATTAGGAGACCAAATGTTTCAAAATTCAAACAGAATTAAGCTGCAAAAGCAGGATAGACACATGTAATAGCATGTGAAAGAGATTTCTTGGTAGTTCTCAAGGCTAGTCCTAATAGTTTTTCAAGAAGACTTGAAAGAAAAAAAGTGTCCAAAAATGGTAAGCTTTGGTCTTTGAAGGCAGAAGGAAATAAATATGAAGCAGAATGGAACTGTGAGTTTTTTAAAATTTTTTTTATCTTAAACAAGCCAGAATGTACATTTATTTCACTTTCCTAAGGGGTAGAAACAATTAAAAAAATTCAATTAGGTGAAGACAAGAAGATATCCGAAGGATGGGAAGAATTTTAAAGGCAGGATTGTGACGTTTTGTCCGCAGAGTATTGTGAGAATCGGGGCCAAATGGTAACATGCAGATGCTGTCAGATCAGTTTTAATGTATTGACAGATTAGGTTGTGTAAAAGCAGCGATTACAGTGTTGCATTGACTCCTGCATGACAGATTTCCTGCTGAGTGCTAATAGAGTGAGCGGCAGTGCAGAGGGAAATCATAGCATAATTAAAATGCCACTGAGTGACATCTAGGGGCTGGAACAGGAGGAGGCAGCCCCCTCCACTCAAACATCACCTTCCAACCAGGCATCAGGAGCGGCGTGGAGCTTCTTTTGTCACCAGAATACATCACCAGTGGTACATAGATTACATAGAATATATATCAAGGTTATCACATTTCTTTGAATTCACAGGTTAAAAAAACAAGTTTGAGAAGAAAATTGATGGCGCCGTCACTCACTTTTGGCATATCCGTCCCCAGGATATATGTAGCGATTATACACATCCATGATGAACACTCGCCCGTCTTCCAAGAAATCTCGCTCGTGTCCGTTTCCCTACAACAGAGCGGAACCACGAGTTTCATTAAAGAAAAAAGAAAAGCACTTTGCACCTCTTTCTACTGCTTTAAACATCATCTAACGCTGACACACTGAGTCACGAAATGTTTTTTCACCCCTGACGATGTTTCCTTCATGTGTAATACAAAACAGATCATAAATTACAGAACCATTATGCCCAAATTATTGTATAATACATTGTTGAATGTTCAACAAAAAAACAATTAGCTAAAAAGTTGTATCGCATTTGTTTATGCTGTACATAAACACAAGTTACTTGCTGTAAAAGCAGCATGTTGGAGCAGTTCTCGTGACCACCAACATATCTATCCCTGATGACTATCCAACTTTATAGTCATTTTAATGTCTCATATAGTTGCACACAGTGACATGATGTGATGACTATTTTACGAGTGCCTCTCTCCCAGATAATGGGGAATGGGAAAGGTCTTCCAGTTATCTGGGGTGGACCGGTGCACATCGGAGTTTCTGTTTGACTGTGGCATTGTGGCAGTTTACTGCTTGTCAGCAGAGGGCTGAATGTCCGCCAACATCAGTAGCTTGTTGCCACTTTTGAATTCACCTTGTTTGAAATTTAAAAAAAGAAAAAGAAAAAAGGAATGTAGAACCTTTGCCTTTGTTTCCATCATCATTACCATCATCGAGGAAACTGAGGTTCTTAATGTGTGACAAGGCTTGACGCATTCACTTAAAAAGGTGGAATAATATGCAAAGTGCACTTTTTCATGACTTTTCAACATAAATATGTGTCGCCTGTGTGAGAAAAGACCACCCGCTCGCTTCTTGTCGTGTTCCATGTATCAGAAAATGTGTGCAACAATGAGCAATTCAGATTTGCTGCAGGGGTTCGCTGTGCCATAGAACAACCTCCAGCTGGGTGGCCAGCCCCTGCCCACGGAGTACCAAGTGAATCTACCTCACCGCTTCCTGTCCGCTATTGTGATTCCATCGCTGTCTTGCTACTTGTTCTGCTGTTTGCTGCAAGAACCAACAGAAAAGACATCATGTACTCCCATCATCTGAGGGTGCGAGGACCCAGTTGATTAACTTTATTTGAGACTGAAATGTCCCCACAACAACTGAAAAGCTCTTTCTCAACAAGGGTCAGTAAGTTACACAGCAGGATTCACTTCAGTTGTATAACGAGCAGTAAGTTGGATGTGGGTAACCAAAAAATTGGACTATATGTCCAATGTGTAACTCTCGAAGCACCCGTAAAAGGGTGAAATGCACCCATAGCTATGCTGCAAAAACAAATAACGTTTCGGTGCTTCTGTGCTATTTGAACATATTTAAGTAATATGGATTTATTTAGCACAAAATTGGCCCCCTTTCTATACAAATTAACCTCAAAGCAAAAACAGTCCGATTCACAAAGATCAGCATCGCCACACGCAGTTACGGTGAAATTATTAGCGTCTTCAAAGCGTTGCTGGTATTTTAAGCGATCACGACAGCGGTGGTTGTAGCCAGGCAAAGGTAATGTCCCGCTACGCTCAAACTCATTGGGACGCAGTGACAGTTGTGTCATGAAAAATAAATTAAAAAGCCACCATTTCGAGTAATTTTTTGAAAATACCATAAAAAAAACAAAAACGAGAAAAAAAAGATGTATAAATTAATACACAAATGATGTTTTCACTGTCCCTTTCCAAAAATGGGAAAATTATACTCAGCTTGAAAACTTTGTGGCCTCGTTCGCGCTGTAATATCATTAGCACAATATCTTTGGTGAATCGGAACTTGAGACGGGGCAGATGGCAAATGATGCACAACTCATTGTGCTATCAGCGGCCCCCCCGAGTCTCACTTGGCCGCTTTTTGTACCGCGAACTTATACTGATTTTTAGCAAAGTAAAGGATACATCGCAAAACTGTGTAATCGCAAAGCAAATATGTCAAGATTCAAATCTGTGAGATGAAAAATTAATCAGGAGTTTTTTTATCAGAAGAGGGCGCCATCCACTTTGGCTTTGCTTGTCCGACGTCGTACGTCACTCGCTATATCAAGATGCAAAGAAATGGGGGCCGCAGGTGAAGATCTGGAAATTGAGGATGCACCAGCCTGTCTCAAATCAGAGGTGTGGCAGCATGTTGGCTTGTTTCTTCCTCCATATTTGCACTCCTGACTATGAAATGTAATCCTTTACTCCAGGTAGTAAATAGTGACTGTAAGCAACTCAACACAGTTCTCTGTTTCACGTTCAAACTTTATTATAGTGTTGAAATATGACAATATTAATAATACAATAATCTCCCCAAAATTTTTTTTAAAGGGTATCAAACAGATTATCTGCAGATTTCAAACACTTCACAGCATAAATATGGCAATAACTGATAAGTAAAATAAATAAAAGAAATGTGTTTGTTATTTTTGTTTTGCCTCATTATGGTAACTTTCACTGGTCTGACATTACTACAGTAATCACTATAGGCTACGATTACTTTGATTACTTTTTAACGTTTATTAGGTGTCAGTGTTACAGTGTTTTACCAGAAACAATTACCGTTACCATATCTTCTATTGTATCATATCGTACTTTCCACCTGCACGTGTCCTGACACTTACTGGAAGTGTTTACATTACATACTCTGCTCCACGCTAACACGTTATCTTCTGCATCTCTTCACAACAAAGGCTTTCTTCTTCACTGGCCTCTGTAGGTCATTTCTCACAAAAAGTACCTGTAAAGACAAACGTACAAGTTATTTTGTGTTCAGAAGGGGACTATAGGTGATAAAGCATAAAGCGATATATGAGCATGAGAAAGATAATGTGCACCTGCATGTGATCTTCCTTCCCTTCATTTCTTTCCACTGGGTCCATTTCCCTTGCTGCTTCATTGCATCTGCCGTCGCCAGCCATGGATGTACCTGACTGCCAATCGCCCCGTCGCTACAGCCCCAACAATGCCCTTGTGATGCAGCTTGGACTCTGCCAATCTCACTGCTGACCATTTCCCTCCAGTGCGGACCTCTATCCCAGCAGTGCTGACCTTCACGTCCTTGCAGTCATACAGGAATAGCGTTTGTCTTGCTTTTGTCACCTGAAATTCCTCGACTAGGTCCCTGATGGGGAGTTGGAGCTTGGTCCCTGAGCTATAAATGTTAATGCTATTGACGATTTTTGGGACCTTTAGCCATCTTCTCAGATGCCCTCCGATGTTCCTGTCCACAGCCTCCACTGTTGTCATGGGAAACTCGTACACCATGATTTGCCAGAGGAGTCTTAGCAAGACACCGTGCTGGTAAGGCCGAGCTGACCACAGGACACGGTTGTATTCTGATGGCATTAAAGCCAGGGAGGCAGAATAAAGAGTCAGGGTTGACAATCTAACAGAATTACACTTAATAAATAATGATTAATAATAAAAGTAATTTCAGAGATAATGGAAAATAATAAAATAGTCATGATGAAAAAAAAATTATCCACAATTATAAACATGATTGATTCTCAAACTGTAAGTCATGGTGGGGAGAGCCTTGTGTTAAAAGGGGATAAGAGTTAAGAATGTGATTGGCCATGATTGGCACAGCCTCCAACACGCCTACCTATAATGCATTCTTTCTGATCACACTCCATAACCAAGTTTCCCACAGCTGTGGCAAGCAAGGCTGGCTGAGAAATGACCAAAAATGCGTCCGCTACGTCCTCGACGCACTGGGGGAGGGTGCTCTCGTCGCGATCTGCGAGCACAACCAAGCTCAAGAGAGACTTAGTAAGTCGTGTTCCACTACGAGCCTCCAAAACAGTTCAAGTGCTTTTTGGCGTACATTCTCCAAGTCTCTAGAACTCTTGGTTGTGATTTGATGATTGTGGTGGAGAGCGCCATCTCTCCATGTTCAGACATACATTAGCACTGCATGAAATACGTGCTTATTTCTTTAAAAAAAAAAAAAAAAAAGTGAAAAAGGTGAACCTGACTCAACTTTTGCCACAATACAATGCAACATCACCAGGCAATGCACTGCTCCCGAACAAGTACGTAAATGCAATTACACATTCCTGGTGTGGAGTAATTGAATTTCATCAATGCAGCGCTATGATTTTTGAGGTAACGCTTTGCTCCAATATCTCACACAGACGATCAGGTGGGTTGACATTTTCTTACTGTCAAGGTCACCTAATTTTTATACCCATCTCTAGTGATTTATTCAGCTTTTTACATAAATGTATTTGACTCATACAGTCATCCTCAGGGTGCCTTGTCACACACTCCCTGTATACACCGCTCATGATAGACAGATGGGAATATGCCTTCAAAGCAGAGCTGTGGCCCAGCTTGTTATAAAAATGGAACCTAAAATTTATCATTATTGTTTAGTTGTTGACTGGGTGAATCAGCAAAAACAGCTGTCTAGGCCATAATCTAAATTTATGTGAGGACAAGAGCACTTTAAGTGTCATGTTTCAAGGTTGTAATTAGGATTTTACTGCATATCCCCAATATTTCTCTCTGCCCAATTATCTGCTGAGAGGGCCACTTCAGGCCCACCAGCATGCAGATTTGCTCTTTGTTCGCCACAAATAATTTACTCAGCATGTTTATTGATCCCCTGCTTGTGTCAATAGGTAAAGGAGCATCATTACCAATGAGTCATAGCTCCAAAAAAAAAAAAAAAAAAAAAAGCTATATTCCTGGAATATAGCCATGGACCTCAGGAGTATTGAGACATCAATCATTGTGTTTACATGGACATGGACAATGCTAAAATGACTTGAGTAGGAGGGCCTGTCAACCAATATATATTATATATTAAGAGTCAAGCTAAAGAAAACTACAGTATAGATCATCCACTAAGATAATTTGCAGTATGTCACCGGTTACCTTGTGTAGTGGATCTAGAGAACCTCTCAGAAGTGGTTCTTTCAGCAGTTCTGGGGAGAAGGCAGCGTGTGTGTCGGATGCAGAAGTGTCTTCAGCTGCTGCAGAGGTACTGCCTCTGCCTGAGCTTAAATCCTCTTCAATTGTATCATCATCCATATCTATCAATGGGAATAGATTTCAATTAGACTAAATTTTCTTGTCTTGAGAAAAAACTTGAGAAATTAAAAATAAATATAGGATTTGTACGGTTAACATTAGCTAAACTTACCTGACATTGACGTGTTACTCTGTGGAGGCTCAGTATCGACACCACCGTCTCCTGTAGTGCCCAGCGTCGGTTACCAAGCATCATCATCCAAAATTTAGCAACATTTTAAAGAATTGCTGGATCAGAGCCACTTCTTTGTTTTTTTTATGTTTGGCCATGTCGTGAAGTTTCTTCAGTGTTTTCCACCCTCACCTGGCTTGCTCCACCGTACACACTGGGCAACAGGCTTCCTGTAACCTACCTACTTGAATAGGTCAGCATCTTGATGCCATCTAAACTACTAAGTATATTCAACTCAAAGACAAAACTCTGTTTCCTCCTCGCTCCAGAAGTGATATGCTTCAACTCCCACCATTGTTTGTATTTCTGGTACATCACTGCCTGTGCAGGTAATCTGCAGCACTCAGAAACTGGGACGAGGTGTATACATGCACAGATATCCTGGTTTCTATCGGAATACTCCAGCTAACATATTCGGTTTCTCATAAACGCGATAAAGGCTTCGCCAGGTTAATGAAATTGGGTGTTTACGTGCTCAAACGCAAAAAGACGAATACGGTACTTTAAAAAGCAGATCATAACTCGGATACTCATGCAAACACACTCAACGTTAACACAGTTCTCAGGGCTAATTTGTGGTGGATACAAGTCATTATGTTGGAAACACAAAAAAAGGAATAAAACATGATCAGACTTCCAATAATGCAGCTAAAGGACAGCTGCTGTGCGATCCTGCTACGATGCACAGATCCATCATAATTCCAGCTACTTAGTTTCACTTGAGGGAATACACTCGCCAGCTAACCTTAATTTCATCCATCTAAAAAGGTACAGATACACTTTCCATGAAAGTCGAAATGCTTTTCTTTCAACACAGTTCGTGTAGAGGGTTGAAATTCATGTTAAAATGAGGTACCTCTATATATATCGGTATGTTCCTTGCAAGATAATCTCAGCGGAGGCCGTTTGAATGGACATATGAATATTAAATGACCCCTTTGTATTCATTCTTCACTGACACGAATATAAAAAGACACCGTCAATCAAAGCTCAGCTTTGGGAAAGGAATAGAGAC
The DNA here is from genome assembly GCA_943593645.1 of Bovichtus variegatus. Taxonomy (NCBI): domain Eukaryota; kingdom Metazoa; phylum Chordata; class Actinopteri; order Perciformes; family Bovichtidae; genus Bovichtus; species Bovichtus variegatus. The sequence continues at coordinate 3,447,253 of CALSCE010010661.1, forward strand.
AGGACAAGTGGAGGAGAAGAGAGAGAGGAAGAGCAGCTACTGCCCACTGTGGCCAGGAAAGGATTAGCACTCTGCCCAGGTTTCTGACCTGATCCAAATCAAGCAATGTAATTAGCACAGATTGCCATGTTGTTCTTAGGTAATTATAGTGGAACCTATGAGCTCAATTCAACATTATCATAAATACATAGCATAGTTGTACTGTAATTATATAGTATTCAGAGCTGTAACGGTATACAGAACATTGTCATCATACCACGGACATTTACTTCTCTATGGTATTGAAAAAAAAAGTGTGTGCGAGTTAAAAAAGGTACAGACCGGATTTTTTATTCCTTTAAAAAAAAGAAGGTACAATTCCAAAGAAATAGAGGGCCGCATTTCCCCTGTGCCACTGGGTCCATACAATCTAAATTTGCAGTCGTCAGTTATAAATAAAATAAAAAAGTAAGAACATGCACAATTCCACCAAAATGCTGAAACTCTGAGAGCTGGTCAAAATAACACTGCGATCTTGTAATCTTCACATGTAGCGCTGGCCTATAGTTCACGTTGCCCATGCTTGTGTGTGTTGTGGCTCTAACCGGGGACTGTACGGTCCGTGGGACGCTTGTTTATTGGACTAAGTTCAAAGTGGCAGATCCAGGACAAAGTGTTTACACATTTCTATAATTTTACCAAATTGTTTGTAATACACGTTGGTAAGAGAGAAAAGTAAGTGGGCACGGAGAAAGGGACAGGAAGTGAATACGGAGGGTAAGAGAGAAGAGGACAGAGAGAGAAATAAACAGAAAGAGTGTGACGTTGAAGGCAGCGAGACGAGAGGATATGAGAGAGAGGGAGCCCGGCATGGAAAGAGAGACAGAAAAGGAGTACATGAGTCCGGAGTGTGTATTTCACATTAGTTGGACATTTTGATTAAACATTGTCAACATTGCTTTTCTTGATTATTTCAGCCTCTTCTGTATTTCCAGATTGCAGCGTGGATGATTCATTGCTACATTTAACCGGATTCTCATGTATTGCTGCTTGACAGATCGTTTATGCTACTGGCCCCTGACACGGTTTTAAAGCTATTGTTATCCAATTTTTGCTCTCCAAACGTCTTAAAATGCATCAATTCTTTTCTTTTGGGGGGCGGGGGCGGGGGGGCCTAGATATTAACCAGACCATAGGGGTGGCATTAACAATTTACATAATTAATCATTTAGGTATAATAAGATGCAGAGAAATCTATTTTATAGTGATTGCATAATTAGATTGGGTTAAACTGAAGCCTGGTGTCAGACGATCATCAAACGATGCCTCATCTGTAAATGTGTCTGGAAAGCACTCCCCGAAGCGCTTTCCTGGATGTTTCCTAAGAGGACAATGTCTGATACAGTACGTCTGCCTGAGCTCAGCCAGTTGCTGGTAAAGCCTGTGGTGGAAATGTGCTGCAATACCAAAGGCCCTCTGCTAATGCAAACCCTTATCCATGTGTAACAACCTGACGTATAGATTGGAACACCTCCAGTTACTTCCTTGTGTTTCTTGCAATTTTCCCCTCTTTCTGGACCTTTCTTAATTTCCCAGTTTGCGCATCATCGATTCCTTTCCTTTCCTCTTCCTAACAGTGTTTACAATCTATAGGCCAATGTTTACTTTTAATTTAATTCAAGTCACACGCACATACGTGGTAATGATGTGCATTGAGTTCTGAAGAAATATGAAAACATTCGGCCACGACTCTCTCCGAATTTAAAATCGTATCCATATTCTATGGGAGAAACCACAGATCTTGAACAAAAAAGTATTTCTCGTAAATGGAGGGAGTGAGTTGTTTGTGGTCCGTTTTGTTGTTCAAATCCACAATTAACTGTTTCCACATTTATCCTCATTCTCTGCAAGTTAACAATAAACGTTTCTTTTTTCATCACACACAAGAAGTCTGTGTCCTGCGTTTGGGTTCCTCTTGTTGATCGTAACATAGATGTCAGTGTCATTAATGCTTAGTTTACCACTCATCTTTAATCCAGGCCATGAAAAAAAACAAAATATTTGCTTAAATGGCAACGAATAAAGAAAAAAAACCCTCAAAATTGATTCTCAAATGATTGTACCTAAGTAACTGTAACTAAAACAGAAGGTACAACCCTCAGCATGGCTCTAAGTAAATCCTTACTTCAGAGTTTCCATAGTAAATGGTAAATGTTCTGCATTTATAACGCGCTTTTCCAATCTTTGCGATCGCTCAAAGCGCTTTACAACATGTCAGCATTCACTCATTCACACACATTCATACAGAGTCAGAGGCTACTGTACAAGGTGCCACATGCTCATCAGTGATAACCATTCACACACACACTCACACACCGTTGGCCATCGGGAGCAAGGAGTCGACCCTCCGACTGGTGGACGACCACTCCACCTCCTGAGCCACAGCCGCCCGATAGTCCAAACAGGAAGAAGCTCCGCTGTCGGGACAGGAAATAACTAACGTCCCCCAAAGCCCATAACTTAAGCCTTTTTCAGTTGTTCACGCTACACTCACTCGTGACAACAGTAGGTGACTGATTTGCATCATCCAAAATAAATGCATGGGTCTTGCATATCCTCGCCGTTTAAAATAGCTGTGTAAATCTAAATCACGCAAATGACTGAACGTTACACACGTGGGAAGGCTATTTGTTGTTTAAAAAGGTAGTTACGCCAACAGTGGCTAGAGTTAGCTCCTGAAGAGTTACGGTAGGATTAGCTTTATTTCTGGGGATAACGTAAGCTAACTGTTTAAATAACTGTGTGTTCAGCTTTATTAGACGTATAGACGTTAGCTAGGGTTTAGGTTTGAGTTTACCTCAAGATGTTGGCTATGACTACCCCAGTTTGGGTATTTCTCGTACAAAAGAAGATACAATAAAGACTTTTGTGGACCGTTTGTGTTCAATTTGTAAGTTTACGGTTGGACAAAGTCCAACATTATTATTATTCACCCACCACCCGCGAGGCTCAGCCTGAGCCAGAGGTCTTGTTGGGAGGGGCTTGCCACAATGCAACTTCCATCCAAAACTCATGCAGGCAATGAAGAGAGAGGAAATGGAAAAATGTTAGTCCAGGATTTAGGAAAGGAGGGAAGGGGAATAAATGATGCGTTTGTTCGCTTATAAAAGGCCTAATAACATTATTTTTCATTCATTTTTCCTTGTTTTTTTCTAATGGATTTTCAAAAATGACATATACACAGGAGCTTTGTTAATTTATTCTTAATGACACAACAGTCATAACATCATGTTAATGCGTCCCAGAATAAATGAGTTTGCGGGGACCCTCCCCCCTCCCTTTATAAATGCGCTTTAGTTACCATGAACTTTCTGAAGATGCTAATAATTTCACTGTAACTGTGAGTGGCTATTAGCACTGATCTTTGTACCGTTTTTGCAATTAAGCTAATTTGCATTGAAAGGGGGTCAATTTTGCACCAAATGTCTGCATATTACCTCATTTAAACATGTGCAAACAGCACAGGAGCACTGAGGTACTAGATACTTGGCAGCGCAGTTAGGGGGGCATTTCACCCTTTGTGGTGCTTTGAGAATCAAACGGTTTCTTATCGTCTTATCTGCACAACTTTAGTGGGCGCAGAAGCTGCGCGATCCTTTTGTGAATTCGCCCCCTGAATCATATCAAAAATGAAGTATATAGCAAAAGTGGTACTGCAGCCGCTTTATGGCACTGTTTTTAAAAAACTTCCAAATTGTTTTCTACAAAACGCACAGAATGCAATGTACAATACTTCAAACACATCTCAGTGTTAACAAGCCCAAACACACAAGTAGCTGACTACTGCAGATATCTCAGTGAGAAGTCCACTCAGCTGTCTGCCAGCGGAGATCCCTTTAGAAACATCTCACTGAATGTGACAATAAGGGCCAATTTGGCCCACAGGGAGCCTCATTGATTGGCGTGGTGGTAAAAGCGAGGTTATCTTGTCATCAACGTTAGCTCCTCAGCAGCGATGCACATTGACACAGAAAGAGGTAAATGGTATCGGCTCACCTGATGAGCATCCAGATCGATGATGGTCGCCCTGGAGATGCCTTCCACCCTCTCAAACAGAAACTGAGAGACAAATGGGAAAATATTAGCTTTCTCTCTGAAGATGACACATTCACAGTTCAGATTGTTTTCGAATGGATTGGAGTAAGACCCGTACCTTTGATATTAAATTACATTTGAGCTAAAGTACAGAAATGTCCACGATAACCCGGTTAGGCTTATACTCCTCTTTAGTTTAGAAGCAGCTGGCATTCTTTCTTACTCGTGCTTTTATTGAACAGAACCTGTTCGATAGCTGCATGTAACAACTTTATTCCTTTTTTAGGTAATCACTGTCTTCATAAACTCAAACTTGCAAAGCATGATGGTGTACCTTCATCAGCTGTAGGGTATTGAACATTAATACAAAAAGGTGTAAAGCAAATACGATGATACGTTTGCTGAACAGGTGATGAGACCAAGCCCCCAGGAATAGTGCTGGGCTGTCAGGACATGTTGGTCAGGTGACACCTATTAGCCTCAAAATATATACTGCTTTCCCCATATGAAATAATTACAAATGATACGGCTGTAAAAAGTAAAAAAAAAATGACCAAAAATCCCATGAAGGTAGCAAAATATGTGGAAGCAAATAAGAGTCATTAATATGTTGAGCTTGTGAAATGATTTTCGCAAATAATTTCACAGCCTGCAGTTGTAAATCACATGTTGTGTGCATTTGAAAAATCTGAATGTGTGAAATTTCTCAATAATTAAAACATTCACAAATGCAAGTTTGTGAACGTGTAACAGGGTTTAGCAGCTGTAGAAATATGTTGCGTGTGAAAAGGTTTTGTGCACACAGATAAAAAAGTTCAGCTGAAGCTAATATGAGGCCTTAGCAGGTAGTGCTAACATTAGCTACCATTAGCCACCATAAGCTACGGGTCACACCAGACCAAGTAAGGCTGAAGCAGCAGAAACTCCGGAGAGTATTGAAGTAGGCAAGTGTGTGTTTCATTCCTTATGAATACAACTTTTCTTTTATCGACCGTTACATCTAAAAAGACCTCCAACTGATTTATAGTCAGGCTTCTCCCTACATGGGAACGTAGACAGTTTTTGAGTGAATGTTTCCGATGAGCTATCATTGTACAAAACATCCAAGTCTTACCCTGATGGTGAGAGTGATGTCAGCGTAGGCACAAAACCCCCCTCCCCTGTCGCTGGAGCAGTGGTGGAAGCCTCCTCCTGGCAAACAAGAGAATCTGCTCACTCAATGTCAGGGTCATTACACAAGCCGAGCATGTCACCGCACATCCGAAAAATGTAATAATCCTAATGACCATAATTGGCTTTTATTGAGTTTATTGCAGCTTATAAAAACGGCTGCTGTCCCCCTGCGGTACAACAATGGGTGTATTGACACCGAAATGGAACTGTTCAATTGCTGCTAAAGAGCAGCACAAGGAAGAAAAAAATTTTAATAAAAAAGACTAGTGAGACTGAAAAGAAATTGGGATGATAACCATTTAATCAGGTTAAGAGTTACACTCCCCTCTGCCCTGCTCTGCTCATGATCATTAAACTATAGTGCAGAGTAGAATATTAACACAGGACAGTAAGGCAATGGGTGAAATATGATTATAATTCATAACCTGGCCTCCAAACCTGGCCTCCTTTATGAAGCCTCTACATCCCCATAATGTTGAGTCACACACACCATGCAGATGTCAGACACATTTGAATATCCTTTATATCTTTATTAAAAATCCTGTTTATTGATGCAGAACAATCTTCCTCCCCGATCCATCAACAGAAGGTGTGAAGTAGCTGAGTAAGCAGGGGGTGCAAAGTAAAAGTCTGATGCAGCTTTTTTTTGTTCCCCTGCTCGGCACAACCCGGGGTGGGAGGAAATAAACGAAGGCCTCCTGCTCCACCAGCCCGGCCACGGATGGCAGCGGAGTTGCGAAAAGTAACAGCCTCCACAGCAAAGATGTTGTCAACATACATTTAAAGATTTAATAATTAATAGGATGATCTTCCCAAAATACCTTGTGTGGAAAAAACGGCAAAAATTTGGTTCTGAAATAATCCATGTACCTGGGAGCAGTGACAATATCCAGCCTGGTACATCACAGTGATAATCAGCTCCTCCAAATGCAGAGAGAGATACTGTGTTTAGGTGGCGACAATGACATTAGCCAGGCTCATTTTCAAAGATACGGATATATGTTCTGATTAAGAGCTAATAGTATCAAGTGTCTGCGGTTCAGGTTTAAGGGGGAGAGCACAGAAGAGAGCGGGTCATGCATCTATCTGACGACTGTCCTCACACTGAACTGTAAAATGCAGCCTTGCGTTAGACTTTAAATTCCAAGTTGAACAGTTTTGTCCCGAATGCAACTGCCCTCATTTAATACGACTTCGTCTCCACAGAATTGCATTCATTTGCAACTATCTTTAGAGTTCGCAAAAAGCTTTTCGAAGACATGTCATGCTGCCCGTGTGTCTCTTTTTAATTCACATAAACATTGAATGCATTACATTGAATGCAATGTGCATGTTCTTACTGACCCTGTCCCTCCACGCGTTCCTGAGATACCGCGTTGGCGAATGAGACGGACGTACGTGTGGACAGACAGACGTATGTACGGACGGATTCATGTACAACCCTGAGAACATAATGCCTCTGGCCTCGGAGGCATAAATGTCAACTTTTGGATTGAAAAAAAATATATATACGCTGCGACTGAACGCATCCAAGCAGCGATCACATTTCCCTGCAAACACATTTGGCAAAAGAAGTTGTCGTATGTAAAGCGTATTGTGTAGGAGACATGGTTGGACGCTGACAGTAACAGGGAGCTTACACTCACAGATCGGGAGTTAAATGTGCAGAGCGACTGGTTGTCTATCTATGGGTTATGTGTGTCTGTACTAGAAAACTCACTTACCTATATTTACAGCCCATCCTCTGTCAACAGCCAGTTTTCCCGCCTGTGGAAGACAGAATCATTTCAGTTCAATTTATATATCAATATATGAAATAAAAAATAACCAAATAAAATTGTTTTGCTGTCGTTAAACTCACCCTCCATTTACTTCAATTCATCAAGACGTTTCTCCGTTTTTGGTCTTTGGTTTTGGAAATTCAAGTTAACACCGGGGCAAAGTATTTGGGGGCAAAGTATTCCTTTAAATCTACTCCTGAGAGCATGTTACCCATGTGCACGGCTACGCATGAGGAAGGGGTTATTTAGGGCCGCTAGCTCCTCTGGCTCATCCTCTCAAGAAACCACCAAGGCCTGTCTACTACACACACTGCACAAATAAAAAGGACATTCTTGGGAATGTAGTTACAACACGTTCAAACCACGATATTGTTCTTACGGATGGATGGCCAAAATGTGATCGGATAAATAATTAATAGCTAATAATGAGCTACACTCAAGGATTGTTTTTTTTCCACCAAAAGGAATGCTTTCAAATGCAGTGGCTCCTTTTCAAAAAGGCAGGTCAAGATTTCTCTCTCAAAAGGAAAAAAAAAAAGGGGGGGGCATATATTTCTAGAGCTTAGCGTGGGGAACGCCTGAGGGGAGGAGATATGAGCTGGAAAATTGTATGTAAATGCCAATATGGACGATGGATAATTATTAACACATCTTAGCATGTATGCATACACTCTGGCCATGGCTACAACACTCATCTCTGTCTTGGGAAAACAAGTGCACCAGGCGTTCTATATATATATGTTAAAATGACTATAGCCCCTCTAATTGCATCTCTCTGGGTGAAAAGACCTTTGACATGATGCTAGGTCTGAACTCATTTGCAATATACCAAGTACATGCACTAAAACCTTACAACGTGCCTTGTTCATTTACCACCGATCAGCTCGTGCACATAGAAGTCTGCAGTGTTACTTCCCGCTCATTTCTTATTCTTCCTTTTTGCATAACAAGATTTACAGAGATGGTTCCTAGTTTCTCATCACGCTCCACTGAGAACAAAGTCAACCGCACAAAGAGGACATGATCAATCAAGAGCTTTAGTGGCAGGAAACTCCCAAACCAAACCTCAACTAAAGTTCAACCCAGATCTGCGTCTGATCATGGAAATGAAGGAAACAGAATCACTTTCAGTTTTTTTGTAGGGCATAAACTCAAGCGACCGTGTTGTGCCTCTTTTAGAAAAAAAAAACATGTATTTGCTACGATTTGGCACTACTACAGGGATAGAATCCACCCCAGCTGCAATATCACTTAATCCCAAACAAAAAGGTGTTTGGAAATTTCTTTGTTTTGTAATTTTGGCAGCGGCCCAGACAATAGCTGTGTTCCATTCGGCTGCAGCCCACTGAACTGCTTAATATATTAACCGACAACGACTTTGCCAATGTTGTTTCCAGATCAGTGAAAATTCCGCCTACCTGGGCTGCAGCCAAGGAAATGTAATACAGCCCATGACGCGCACATGATCCGCATAGATAGAAAGGGTGTGCTTATACTTGTAAAGATCAGCCTGAACAATGCACTCACAAGCCGCATATTAGAATATGTTTTGATTGGGCCCACTCACGGACATCACATGCTTGTCTGCCGTGCTTCAGGGCTATGTCCTTGGCACACTCCTGTTCTCCCTTGAACCCCTTCTTAAGGATTACGCCTCACACATGTTCTGACCACTGCAACGCAGACAACACTTGGCTGAACTTTCCCCTTCCTCTCCTCGGGCCAAATGACAGGTTCAAGGCTTTTACGTTACCTCTCCAAGTGCAAGATCAATCGGGTTGCTTTTCGTCTCTGGGAAATACGCTACAACAGGGGTCTTCAACAGGGGGTCCGTGACTTCTAGGAGGTCCTCAGAGTTACTGCCGGGGGGCCCCCAAATTATAGTTTCATAATGTTTTGAAATTATTTTCAGGCATTTTAATAATTTTTTAAATAAAACAAACATTACAGTAACATGAATCCAACATATTATTTGCAAAGATAGATAGGTGTATTCATAAATTTCTTGTAATAAATCCCTATGCTGCACCTTTCCATAAAAGGGTGAAGTAGTTAGCTGTGGCTACATATTATTATTTTAATAGCTTACTGTTGTATGCACCATACAAAGTATGTTTCTACATGGTACTTTTAGCCGCCCTGCACATTACTGGAGGCCCAGTTTATTATGCAACTTAATTTCATACACATGTAGCTGGGGGTCCCTGCTCAGTCTCTCTTTTAGCTAAAAGGGTCTGAGAAACGTTGAAGACCCCTGTGCAACAAGATCCCTCCATTACCATTTATGAAAACCCAAGCTGCCTTCGATCAGCAAGAACAAAACAATTAGGCTGTGCAAAACCTTTTTATTCCCATTAACTCTATAACATTTTAATAGCACATCAAATAAAATAGTAAAAAACGGTTCTGTCATAAAAACTCTGTTGTTAGTGCTTCATCTTCAAACGCATAGCTAGAAGGCGACATTACGTTTGTTCAGGTGCAGCTTCACGTCGGGGTCTCGCTCACCCTGTCGGGGTTCATTTCACAATGATGACGCGGCACACTATTACACGGCTAGTTAACTAAGTGAATCAATCATTTGATACAAAATATTGATAAAACATATTTTTCATTGATTTAATAATGACTGTATTGCTTTTAAGAAAAAGTGTCTGATGTCAACGTAACTCATGTCCCAGCTAACTGCTGTGTAACTGGTCGAGGAGACTATGAAAGAAAGTTCTTCCCCAAGTAGGGATTTTGAACGGATGGATAAAATGAGCGCAGCACTGAAGGAGATTTTCTGTCCTGTAACTGTCAAACTCTGTCCACATTTTCTTATCCATTAACCAGTCTGTAATCTCAGCCAGAGCCCAGCCAGTGTTCCCATTAGTTTTACTTCCTGTCCGTCTTCTTCTGCAGGTTTTGTCCAGCTCTTTTGTGTCTTCTAGCCTCTCTTGCTTTTTCTGCGCTGTTTTCTTGTTCTTGTCCTTTTCTTTACGGGGAATAGTTCAGCCATCATGAATTCAAAGTTTCCTGCTCTCCACATATATAAAAATTAATATTAAAAAAATATATTCCACAGTGTTTTCGGTAAACTAACGTGCTTTACTTTTTTGGGCCACAGCTGACGTTGTTAAATTTACCGGACTTCTTTCTGCGGATTGATACGATTGGACGTGGTCCTATGATCAGAGCGTCCTTAGCAACGGTCTGTTATATGTACATAGCAGCGGTCTGCCATTTAGAAAAAAACTGACCGTAGAATGTCGTAATTGACCAATCAGAATTGAGTATTTAACTAAGACGTGTAATAAACAAGAGGAATGTGTCCAGTACCGTATGAAGTGCTAAATGTCATCTCGAGAGAAAAGCAGAATAACACATTGGGCATATCTAAGACACTTCTCAACACTTCACCACCAGCAGAGTGAAAGCAGAGTGAATCATGTGCCGGACGGAGGTGGATTTGCAGTGTTGCTGCTCACCTGGCCCACTGTGCACAGTACGGATCCAGGGGGGTGAAATCAGGCAACAACTGTTAGTTTTTAATCCTATAGTCAGACACAAAGCGACTTAACTTGTTCTCATTACAAACTTGTTCTCATTATTACAAAGTCATAATGAATACATGTGTCCATACTATAAATGGGACTTTTAGAATTCTATAACATCAATACAAATATGTTGGATAAGAAGCAAAGACTGGGATTTATTTGTAAATATAGCCTTGTTATTGGTAATGGTATTTCAAGGGGGATTTTAAAGAGTATGTTGAGATATTGAGGTATAGTTCATCTCTAAATATTTAAGAAATTAAAAACTTTTTTTGTGTAAATGCCAGTAAATGATCCCATTTGTGATGCTGGCTGGGGGCTCAGCGCTGCATGTGTGATCTGTGATGATCCTGCAGACCTTCTAATAAGATTTGACGAAAAGGTAGCCGAGACAGTAGTGGACCACGTCGTTGTTTGTTGGTGCTACATTACAGAACACCATCTATATGTCTTCCTCTGACCAAGGATGGTGGATAGTAGGAAGATGTGTAAAATATGATGCGCTACAAACATGGAAGAGACACAAAGAGAAAAAGAGGAGCTCAGATACCGACCATTATTGTTCCTCCAGTCTGTGTCCTCAAAGGCCTCAACACTTTCCGCTGCACCAGGAAATTAGGCAGAAACACGAGAGGTGGGATTTCTGTGATCGATGCCACCACCAGAGACCACTACAGTGAAAAAGAACACAACTAGTCACACAATATAGAGACCTTTCTCTGAGCAATGACTCTATTCCTTATAAAAAAAAAGGCAAAACAAAACCACAGATGGACCCCAGTTGACTGGAAAGTGAGAGAAAAAAACAAAAACACATTATGCTTCAATGTGTTCCCATCAGGGTTTAGGTTTAAAAAAAGGTGTAGAAAAGCTGACTAAAGACATAATAAAGGCTGCCAGTGGGCTTAGGCTTGAGCCGCGACTCTCACATGAAAACAGGACGGGACAGAATAATGCGAATAATTCACAGTACTGAGGTGCATCTCTTCAGCCCTCCAATATTTGTTTGTTCTGCATGCTGTCTTTGAACATGACGGTACTACGGTCATCGGCTTTACTTTTCCTGCAGTAGACACTCCTTTACGAGAGATTAACAGCCACATCTCACTATTTCTACATCACTGACTGTATGGCAAATAGCCGGAAAGAAACTGAACTGCAGCCTCCAAAATCCGCCGTAGAAGGAAAATCTAAATGAGCGTCCCGATCAACTCGTAGTGCTGATCAAATCAACACGCAGAACAAAAACATCTCAATAACAAAAATCACTTTACAATTCTGATGGATCCCTCAGCCCTCCAGTGCCACTAAGCGATGCACCAAAACAAGTGAAGGGATGAAGAACTGCGGCGAACATGGCATGCTGTCGTAATGAGAGAGCCACTAACGGTTGGGAGTGTTGAGGGAAAACAAGGCAACCTTTAATCTGTTGAGGTAGCGTTTGGAGTGAACCACCAGCAGATCGTCTTCTGTAGCTTCACGGGCTTCCACGATGTTCTCATCAGTGACGAACTGCTCCTCTGAGACAAAGGCATTGTTGTATTACACTCAAATAATCTCGAGACTGAAACTTTGATGCTGTTGCAACACGAAAAACTTGGACTTCGACATCAATTCTACAAAAGAAACCTTTATTCTGGGGTTGGGAGTTTTTACAACTTTTTGTCTTGATTTTCACAACACCAATGTCGCGATCCAAACAAAAAGTTGGAAAATTTACATTTTTACTTCCAGGTAACAAAAAGTAGTTAACCGGGGAGTCGTACAACAACTAACAGGTTCACACGTGCATTTTATCTCTCATGGAGTGGAACGTAAGCAACGATTCCATGTCATGACCCCAACATGAGAAGCACCAACTGGAGCTCCTTGATGTGGTCAATGTTATTTTAACCTATCAGTATACAGTACATCGGTATATTGGGATGTGCGTTTGCAGTACAGAAATGACAAAGATCTCTATCATATGTAACTGCTTATCCTTAACAGGGACACAGAGGGGTTGACACAAAGAGACAGACAACCATTCACGCTCATATTTAAACCTACAGGCAACAATTAAACTGATTCATCCAACCAGAAAACGAGGCGACAGCGCTAACCACTGCACCACCCGTTTCCATTACATCGTTTTTCCACCAGAGGGGAATAACAAGTTTATTTTTCAACTATAAATGTTTTTTGTAATAGCCACATTTAAAAGGATCCTTGTCAAAAAGTGTGAAAGTAAAAGAAAAACATAAATCGGCCAATTTATCAAACATATCAGATTTGTTTTTATTGAATATCAATAGGAGCTTAACAACCATAGCTTGCATAAAAGCAGACCCAGTAGTGACACTACAATAGACCTACAATAAGGGGTGTGTGATGGATCAATATCATTACCTATCCTCTATTAACATACTTGAGTAATGACATCATTCTCTTGTTGAAATATTATGTTTTTAATGTTATCCTCTAAGTTAATGATAGTGGGTTTAATAAAACTAAACTCTGTTGCAAAAATAAATAAATTACATGAGAATATTTACATTTTTTAAGGCATTTTTGTTTATAAAAATACAATACATTTGGATCGATGTGATGAACATGAATTAAGAGTTTTAATCATGGTATTAAATGCATTTTGGTAAATATTGCAATATATTCAACACTGAATTTTCCAAGCTGCAGTTACAGTAGTCTACATCACTGCACATGCTCCATAGTGGCATGATCTTCAACATGCTTTTAATTCTACAAAAAGGTATGGTTTTGAATTTTAGCGTCACGTAACAATTCCTTATTGTTATATTAGGACTCTGACATGCAATTTATTTTTGACTAACATTAGCAGCAGCATTGCGGGACTATTTCAGTTTTTCTTGGACTACTGGGACACAGAACGGTTGTTACGCGCTGCTGTTTAACAAAATAAATAAAAATTCAGGCTCTGACTTTGAATGTAACACAGATCTCTCATTAAAATCAATTACACACCAAGTTCCCCTTGTCTGATTTATTAATATGCTGCTGAATCTGCAAAATTGTCCACTTTTTCATCCAAATATTGCAAGGGTAAATGAAAAATAATCCAAGGATTTCCCCTGTCAGCAGAGGCTCAGTTCTTTATTTGCACTCTTAGCTTCTGAATGTGTTGCGGATTCATTAAGCTGTGTACAACACTTTCTGTAGCAAACGCAATAACTTTGTGTGAAGCCGTGCCAGTTAGTAGTTTTTCCCTGGCCTTGTAACCTGTGCTGGGTCTCACTGTACCTGCACAGTATCCCACAGGGAGTGTTCTCATCGGTGCTCCATTGCTGTGCCTCTCCTCTCTTACCCAACTACATCTCTCCTCTCCTCTCTCTCTCTTCTTTGTTCTCTGCCTCTCTTTGCCTCTCTGATCCACCCGGAGTGATGCCATAGACATCAGCTCAGGGAATTGTTTCTCCCCATCTGCCACTCTATTTATTATACTCTTACCTTTCAAGAAGTGAATGACTTTCCCCCACTTCCCTGCATCAAATGGATGGAGCTTCTCAAGGCCCATGAAGGTGATGTTGTAGTCCGGGTGGTACACAATGGGAAAACATGTCCGAGGGATGCTGGCGTACAAATCAGTGTGGTGAGAGCTGGAAAAAAAAAAGAAAGTGAACAAGTTGTTCAAGGCAACATTGCTGCATTAGGCCTACTTACACATGGAGTGATTTCCCCAGTGTAGTACTTAATAAGCATTCTTGGAACTGTCATGCTGTCGGTTTGTGCTGCTCACCTCCTTTTCCCTTCATTATCTTCTTTGTGAGACATGCTTTTCAGGCATTGCTACTTTCATCTGGGGGAAAAAGTAAAGATTACCAACGTACATTGAAATCCATTCACCTGTAACTACAGAAAATATTTACAGTAACTCAGAACATGAATAATTCTTATTAAAATATAAGATTTTAAAAAAGTGCTTTAATTAAGCAACTTAGTTTGTAAAATATATATATATGATATATATATATCAAGGTAATGCACAAGCAAGAATGGGGGACAATAAACTACCACATATTAAAATATAAGATTTTAAAAAAGTGCTTTAATTAAGCAACTTAGTTTGTAAAATACATATATATGATATATATATATATCAAGGTAATGCACAAGCAAGAATGGGGGACAATAAACTACCACATGACTCTAATGTCTCGCGCATGCGCAGTGACATGTTTACATTTTCACAGACGCAACAGCAGCACAAGGAACCGTGTGAACCGGGCGACACGCGCACACACACACACACACACACACACACACACACACACACACACACAGCCTTCAAACATGTGTGTGCAGGTCGTTAATTATTTGGCCCAGCTCATTCTAATGTTCAGGACAAAGAGTTAGCACGGCTACTCTATCAAAACAGTGTGGAACCGTTCCAGAGGAGCGACACAAGCAACAGCCGACGTGACTCACCTGCCACTGTACGCGGAGTAACACTGGCCACACAACAGCCGCTGGAAATGAAATGTTACTGCAGACGGTCAATGTTTGTCCTTCCCGACAGGATTTAGCTCGGGCTTTTTGTCAAGAGCCAGCTAAAGAAAATGTCTTTTTTTTTCTTTCTTTCTTTCTTTGACGGTATCCTGATTCCGTCCTGCTCCTGCTCCACTGCTGCGTACGTAATGTACGTAGAATGCGCCCAGAGCATTACGTTTTTACCGCACGTGCATTTAAAGCGGAAGAAACGTGAAGCTTTCACTTTCAGCTTTCTATCAACTATTTATTCCGGTTCTTCCTAACGTATACTTACCATGTCGCTGACATACCGGGCTTTACTTTGATCCCGCTCTATGGAGGCTGCGTGTCGTTTCAATGCAGATCAAACATTTGAGCATTTATTTAATCATGTCCTCAGCAGTGGGTCGATATAAGACTTGGTTATCTCTGAAAAAAGCAAATATCCCTGTTTTTTTTTTTTTTTTCTTTTATTCTGTGATAAATGAGTACCAGATGTAAGCAAGTTCATAGTACGCTTAATGTCGTATACACCAAACTACAGTACACTGTGTATTAATTACTATAATTCTATTTATATTATGTTGATGCTTATTTTATCTGTAGTTTATACTGGCTGATTTTGAATATCTTTTTCTCTATGTTTTTTGACTCTCCACTTTTGTAAACGATTCATTCTACAATTGATGTATTTTCCAGTTTGAATTGTACATGTTCTTTGTGAATAAAGTGCATACAACAAATACAGATGCTTGTGTATCCCTGAAACTTAAATTATATCCGCTGATGAAAGTATCCCAGAGCCTAATAAGTCAAATTAATAACATAACAAGTGAACGTTTTACATTTTAAATAACTGTAAGTACAGAAGGGTTACGTGCAAAATGTACTTATGTATCAAAGGTGATAGGACAGACCATGCAGAATTGGCTCTTTCCGAGTGTTACATATTATAGACATTATATTATTGGAGTATACATGAATGCAGCATTTTAATGTAGCTGGTTAAGGTGGAGTTGATTAGACTTCTGCTTAGGGTGAAGCTATGCTTGGAATGATGTTCGGCAACCAATCTCAACATACTGTACCAACAGGGATGATAATGACCCCCCTTAAGAGGGAGGAACATGTCACTCAAGCACATCGTGTACGCGCCTCCACTGTAGGAAAAGAAAATATGTTTTACTAGGGGAATAAGTGACCAATGTAGGTGGACCATGAGTGTGTAGAGCATTTACTTTCTTTCCAGTAGTTTGATATAAAACAATGGATGACATTTACAAAGGTGATCACATATAGCTGTTGTTTTACAAGTCTGAAAAGTACAATATTTCCCCCTAAAATGTAGTGCAGTAGAAAATACTCAAGTAGGGTGCAAGAACCTCAAAGTTGTACTTGAGTATGGCAACATGCATTTACTTAACCTAATTGCACGTCTTCAAAGCATGTATATAATTACAATATAGTGTGTCATTTGCATTAGGGCATACAGAACAGGTTTACATAGGTTACTAATCTGTATAGCTCATAATATTTAGTTACCTCATCAATTTACCTAGCCACATTTTTCCCACCCATTGCATATTTGTCAGTCATATTCTATTTTGCTTTCCTTTGTACGGTTACAGCTCTTTTGCAGGTAAAAAGACCATTTCTCCAGTTGGATCCACGCAGTTTCAGTTTACGTCAGAATGTGCGGAAAGGATTTCGCAAGGGGGAAAAATAGAATCCTTTTTACTTTTACTTCAGCAACACAGCAAATGTTCCCACAGGGATCAATAAAGTTTCATCTGATCTGATCTCAGTATGAGCAGTAATGCGCCCATAAAGCTCCCTTGAACGCTGTTGTCTCTTTTGTAAAAGAACAATATGAATTCCCACACCACTGCAATGCAGGCACTGACAGGCACACATGTTATCTGTAATTCCTGTGAATGGGATGTCTCTGTATGCCTGGTGGCAGCTGAAGAGGGAGAGATCTATAAATAGCATAGTATGTTAATGCCTGTGTACGCTAATAGTTTTGTTTGGCCTCTCAAGTGAGGAGAAGTGTGATCTCTCCGCTGGCCTGGAAATCTGAGAGAACTGAACTTTTCATATTTCTACCTGTAGAACCTCACAGTGAAATGACCTCACTGTGGCCAGTTGGATATTTTTTAGCTTTCCCTATACTGTCTGAAGAATACTGCATATAGATTATTGCTGTGGTTTTACCATGAAAATCATGGACGACGATTGAACGACAAAAAAAATATATATATGAGGAACAATTTATCAATAAGGACTAAGTTTCAATATAATCACCTGTTTAAAAAAAAACTCAAATGAAACTGACCAGAGACGTTTGAGGAGAGTGTTTTTAGTATTACAAAAAAATTATGACACTATTTCATAGATTATTTATTTAGTCTGTTTTAACCTTTGATCATATACTGTAGCATGGCACAGCATTCTGAAAGAAAACACCAAAAAAAAAAAAAAACACCCCTTAAAGCACGGGTTCTCAAGCTTTTGTAACTTAAGGCCCTCTTCCGATTGATAAAAAAAAATCTTCCAAAGACCACCTCCCCAAACACACAAGAGAGAGAGAAAAAAACACCAGCTGACAAGAAAAGAAGCAGAAAAAAATTAACTGGGCTGTAAATGTGTGTCATGCCACTGTCAGCTGTAATGATCACAACACATTATGAATCCAAATTGAATGTCTTCAGGGTCATAATTCCTCACCACACACTTTGGAGCTTTCACTGCCGCAAGGTTGTCACCATTTCCTTTCAAACATCCGAGGGAACGTTAGCTAGCTAACAGTGGCACGGCGCCTTTGTCTCTTTGTCTCTTTGTGTGAGTTTTTGAGCACATTTAGATATGAAAATAACCAGCTTTGTAAATTACCCAAACATTCTATTGTTAATTTAATCCAACCATTTGGCAAGAGGCCCGTTAGATGGTGCTCTGAGGCCCTTGAGAATGGTACATGTGCTGCATTTACTGTATATAGCGCTTTTCTAGTCTTAGCGACCAGATACAGTATATATAGTATAGTATAATAGTATACAATGCTATAAAAACTACAAAATGGGACAACACATTTCCACTCAATTTTTGGTGCTTCTGTCACCATCGGACCTCAGCAAGGACATGTTGCGGAAAGTTAGTTGTTGTAATATTTTTGTTTGAGGGGGGACGTCTTCCACTCATCCAATGTTGAACTTACTTTACTTTTAAACTATACTAATAAACTAAACTCGAGTCCCGGGTCCCTTTACGATCATCCTTTTTACTCGTCGGACACGGTAAGAATTACAAAGAAACGTTAATACATTCTTAACCCTTATGCACCACAAGGAACATTTTTTACTTTTTTTTATTTCCTAATTTTCGAAATTCAATCTCAGCTCCTATAATAAGTCTATAATAAACTATGTAGCCACGAAACAGACACTCAGACCCTTAAGGACAAAATATCCCCATTGAAAGTCATTTAAACAACAATTTTATATATAATACATTTGTTTTTCCTCGTTTCCACTGTAGAGTTATTGCTGCTGAATTATGGAGCACTGTAGTGTTTGAGGCAATGCATCAACATCAATGTTGTTGCTATTCCTTGACATATCCCAGACTGGGAAAAAAAAGAGAAGACAGCCTTTAGCATTTAGTATATAGAAAATAATTGAATTTGGCATTTAAAGGGTTCAAATTCTGAAAATGAATGAATATTCTGCAGTGATGATCGGGACTAATGTTGGTTAAAAGATCCATCAAGTGAAGTAAGAAAACAATATTTATTCAATTCAATCATTTAAAATCATTTATTGGTCCCTCAATGGGCAATTCAAGGCAAGCGAGTGTGCAAACAAGTACACAAAGACAATGTGTGTACCAACGTAAAGAAATCTAAAAGTACAAGTAGCCTATGACAATGTGTTGAAAATACATAGACAAGGATTAATAGCAACAATATCTAACACAGGTCAGAGTGTAAAAGGTCAAAAGTGCAAGTGCATGTCTGTCACTCGTGTTTCCTCGTGGACCCCCCCCCCCCCCTCCCCCCCCCCCCCCCCCCCCCCCCCCCCCGCGTTCCTCATGCCGTTTAGTTTTTTGGTGCTTTTCCTTTATGCTTTTGTTTTGCCTCAGCCTGCTCCGCTTTTGGTACCAGCGCCATGTTTATTAGAGCTCGCCTTTAGTCAATTCAGCCTGCCAGCCTGGTGTTCTGCATTTGCCAGAACTCAAACAAACTGACAGTGAAAAGAGGGAACACACACAGACTAAAGACACAAGGAGAGCAGGGGCTTGTACTACGAAGCAGGATTCGCGGTTAGTGAGGGGTGGATGTACAAGTGGCGGGAAGTCTCTTGGTTGATTCTGCGGGTGAAGAGATTCTACGGTCAGCATTTAAATATCAGCCTCTATATCTTATGTTATATATGTATCTTCCGTACAACAAGTCTTACACCACTTTTGGTTCATGTATAAGCAGACTCCACCCCCTTTCTGCTTACCAGTAATGGTCTTGTCTCTGTCGGTGTCAGAAACCCCACTATCAAGCCACGTCTCCATGAAGGCCATGACACATGTGTTCCTATTCTGCAGATGATAGACATTCGCCTGTACTTTATCCAATTTAATACTCAATGAGTATTTAAAAAAAAAAAAAAAGGGGGTTTTATTCAACCAATTTGAGCCACAAGGAACTTTCTTGAATTTGGTTCCTTAAAGAACCTGTTGATACATATGTTCATATGTTTTCAGTTCTTTAAAAAAAAAAAAAAAACCTTCATAGTAAAGGATCTTTGTGGAACCGCTTTCTCAAAGTTCCTTTGTGGAGCTTAAAATGTTTTTTTCCATGGCATCCCTCTGAAGAACCACCTTCTGGGACAATACCTCCTTCACCAAGGTTTTGATGTAGATTCAAATAAACACTGGTGTAGAACAAAAATATGTACATACGCAGACTCTTCCCCTGTTAACAAGTCCTTCGTCCGTTCTCTACAGATAACGGAATCACAAAGTGAACACATGCATCTGGAGTGGTTATTGGAGTCATCAGTAATGTTAATAACACATCTAAATGAAAATCCAGTTTTTAACCTTTTAAGCATGTTTTTTTATCCAGACCGGCTACGTAAACGTAGAGAAACTCGGGTTACATCGTACAGAGAGGGAGTGTAACTTCATTACTCCACTATATCTTTACACAGCAAATAGGGATTTGCTGCTTTATTAATGTTCTGAATGTCATATATAGAACCTTTAATGCCAGTATTATAATGTAATAGTTCATCACACATACATGTACACATTGTTAGTGCCATACCCTAACCCCCAATACATATTAAATACACCCTCCTCCATCAGATGTTTGATACTGATGTTTTCAGCTGCATACATACTTCTTTTTGGCTGGACAGTTGTCATTTAGCTTTTTCTACTTCAGAAGAAGTGATTGGCACTGCGAGGTCAACCTGTGACATGAATTAGATGGTGTGCCTGGTGCAATAAACACCATACCAACAATACTGAGTATATGTTGCCATGGCAACTGTCAAGATAGATATGACGGCCATTCTCATGTTGAGCGAGAACAAACACAAATATAGCCCCCTTTCTGCTGGAGCAGAGCAGCTGATGGTAACAATGAAAGTAATACTTACAGCCTGATCTCATAGATCCTCATTCCCTGTTCTGTATGGGCCGATGTTGTGAGAACTCCATGGATGGATGAGAACGCAGCCTCTGAGACGTCTTCAGGGAGGTATTTGGAGATCTAAAACACTGTTTCCATCTGCACCACTAATGCCAGAAGGAGCGATTATCTCCTGCAGGGATCAAATATTTCCTTACGCTGATTCATGGGCTCACTTCTCAGACCGCAGCGATTATTTAAAGCAAATTAAGTGCAATGGGAAAAACATTTCAGGCTTTAGACAACACATTCGACATTATTAGAGTTATTAGAGAGTATTGTTTAATTTTGAGCTCATCCATCATATCCATTGTTATGTAAAAAATCCAATTGGTGTCCTGTTAAGCCAGTATACTTGCGCGAAGCACCGTGTTACATGACTCTACCATTCAAAGCTAAACTTCTATGTTGATGATATGTCAGTGTTCTATCATCATCAGACTATAAAGATTGTAAAGATGCAGTCATTCTCCGGAGACATTCCAGCCTCGAGCGCGACTGATTGCTGATGCGGAGTTATTGTGAGTGGATATGCCAGATTAGAGCAGTGAGTCACCTGGACCAGGCTTCGACTTGGTAACGCTCCGTGCAGTGTTAGCTACCAGACCACAGATATATTATTATATCTGTATATTATATTATTAGCACCAAAATATACTTAAATAGCCAAATATTTGTAAGGTTTTTTTTGCACAGAATTCAGGATAATATATATTGTATTTTTGGATTATAATTATTGGTGCATTAATGAGTACATTGCTTTAATGTTGCAGCTGGTAAATGTGGAGCTAATTTGATAAACATGTAATGTAGATACAATTAATTTGTTGATTTTTTTTGTATTATGAATCTGCAATTTGCAAAGTAACCAGTAACTTAAGTTATCAAATACATGGAGAAGTTTCTCTCTGAATTGTAGTATAGTAGAATTATAAAGTAGCAGCAAATGGAAATACTTCAAAATTGTACTTAAATACAGCACTTTAGTAAATGTACTTAGTTACTTTCCACCACTGGGGAAACGTACAGAATATCGTACTCATATAACAATTTGCAAAGCAGACAAAGTGGTTGCCGTCCTTGCATTATTTTGACAATGGAGCCGTGTGTCTAAATCCTATAGGGCTGGCAGACCCAGGAAGACACGCTGCATTTTATTTGTTATTAGCAATGCCTCTCAGTATTCTTTCTGCTCTGGCTGAAGTCACCGTCATCTGATTTCCAGCCAGGCAGTGATCTCATGAAACCCTGCCTTTATGGTTGTTTGTCCTTCAGGTGCCTTATGCAGTACACAGATTATCAGGATAAGAGCCTGTGTACTGACGAGTTGCCTCTTTTTTTTCCAGGCAGTTGTTTGCAAATAGAATCTGATGGAAAAGAAGTTTAAAGTAGTCGACTAGCTTTATTCAGGTGATGTACATCGGCCATGTCATGTAAGACACGCACACACACACACACACACACAACCTTCGTTTCTCCATCTCGCTGTTTTGAGTTAAGATATTATCAGACAGTTTGAAATAATTAGCATATATCTGTTTGCTTATACTATGTGTACAAACACAGATGGTTAACACATTTTACATTTGGATTTGTATTAAACATTTATTGGATTTAAATAGTTTGTCACCTCTCCTCCCGGCTACACTGGTGTCCGAAACCTGACTGGGAGGGTCCATTCGCCATAAAACGAGGGGGTACCCAAGGGAAGAGACCAAGTGCGGTAGAGTGGGCGAGGTGGTTTCGTTTCTGTTTAGGGATTAGGCTGTGTGGAGCACCCTTTGTGGCGAAACATGTTTTAAAATAGACTGAAAGGTATTTCTAGGTCAGAACATATTGGAATGATATATTGCTGTCTTTGGGAACAGTTTGTATGAGATGATTGATGATGTGTATCTTGAGTAGGTGGAGCCCACCTGTCTATAAGAAAGGAGGCGGGAGCACCTGCGGGGAGACCTCATATCTGGACATGCACGGATAGATGCACAGGTTTTGGCCAATCATTTCTTTTGTTTTCTGGGAATACCTGCATTGTACAATAAAAGTCACTTGGACTGCTAAACTTCCCCTGAGACCCATCCTTCACGTGTCCGGCTACTCGGCCAACCCTCACCGGCCACATTGAGGCAAACGGACAATTATCAACGAGCTTTAAAGTTGTACGTTCATCTCGTGGTTTAATGGAGGAAAGATCACAGGGCCTCAGCGGTCACAAACTACAGAACAAATGTATTTACTCTGATTCGATTAAAGAGGCTGTGGATTTTATGTGCGTCTCACAACAATCATTCAGATACCTTCAGTTTGTGTTTCTAAAAGAGTGAGACAATCTAGTAAAATTATGCTGCCAATGAGTTGCTTTCAACCCATTCATCTCAGAGTCAAATCCAGTCGTTTTATTTTTTTAATACTATCACTAGTGGATGCCAAAGTCTGAATAAAAAACGAAAATCTACACATAGTGGCTTTAAAGGTTCCCTGAAGTTGTTTTCCATCTTTAAAGCAGTACTAATGCATATTTTATATCGACGGTAAATGACTGTAATGTGAAAGGAGTCACTCATGGTGACAAACCCTTTGCAGTTCCCTCAGCTCTACCAAGAGTTCCCGCATCTTTCAACTTATTGTTTCTGATTTTACGGCCCGTGACTTGACTATTTTTGTTGAGTCTCAACCAGCTGGTGAACATAATGGCGCTCCCGGTCACTTACTCTAAGACTCCGGCATTTTTCCTCAGTACTTGATCTCAGCAGAGCGAACAGGAGAGTGAATACTGGACTGACATTCTTCAGGTTGCTATAAACACAACTCCAGGTGAATGTCTGCTGGATGTGTAAACTGTCAAGCTTTTGTCAACCAGTAATCCATAGCAGAATACCGTCATAGAATCTTGTGATTTGGCTTGTTGTGGAGTTCTGTCCATAAGAAAAACATACAAAACAACTACTGCAACATTAATGTGATGTAATTCCTGTTGGAAGAAGCTGTTGGGAAGCGACATCTAACTTTTAGGGAGAAATCTGATGGTATCATGTATTGAACGAAAGTCAAGTAGAGTCAAACATTTGGAATTACTTTACTGGTGGGACTTTTTTTAGTTACACCAACTAGGGCAGTTGTACCATCTACCACGGAAGATGCACGGTTCCCCACACAGGAATGTGTCATGTCTCGTAAAATATGTTTGTCTTGTCAGTCACTGTCTGTCTTTGTACTTCCTGTTTTATTTTGTAGTTAACTCAATGTGTGTTTTCCCGCTCCTCGTCTGCCCCGGCCATATAGTTTCCACCTGTGCTCACTCACCTCATGTATAAACAGTCCTGTCTCTCCTTGTCTTGTGTCAGGTTGTCTTGTTATGTCCTTGTGTCGCAAACCTGCGTACCAGCCTTACCGCGAGATTTGTCGTAAATCTATTAGCGAGCATTGAGTTTCTGGCGTCGCGCATTTCAGTCTTCCTTCCCTGTGTCTGTGGTTGTGATAGAATGGGTGGAGAAATGTCCATAGAAAAAAACAACAGGCATTTCTAGAGCTGCGCGGCAACTTTGCGCCATAGTGGAAAATGGCAGCAAAAAACACACATTCTTAACTGTAACTTTGAAGATCTTCATCCCCCAGTAATCAATACCAGTGTTACCATTGAACTGTGCTCCTGGAATATTAATGTAACATATCTGTTTAGCTAAATGGTGATGAAGGAATTCAGCTATCAATGTGTCCAGCATTCCAGTGACTGACCTCTCACTTATTGCTCCCAGAGAGGACTTTCTTCTCAGCAGCGGCCACATTCACAACATTACAGTGGGCTCGGGTCTGGCTGTCTTTTTTTTGTAACAGTCCAAGTATGTGATCATGGCTAATAAAACTGGTTTATACTTAAATTAAAACCGTTCCTGGGGCACTGCTAATTATTATTTAAAGGTTACGATTCCACATGGTTCTATCGTGACTGAACAATCTAAAAAATGAGGAATTGTGTGAGGAAGAGTTTCAACACATGGCACACACACTCCAGACTCACCAATGTGTTGATTTGCGTAGTGCAGCTGTAAAAACATAACTGGACTTTGAATGTCAATGTAATTAAAAAGATATAAAAAATAAAAATAAAAGTTTTTTTTAGGCTGACAACATGCTGTTCACTATGGCACATTGTCAAACTCCTGGAGTTTAAATTGTGTGCCCAGCATGCTACTGTGCCTCCTGTGGGAGTCTCGACCACTGCCACTCACAGCACAATGGTCCTGAAGGAGAGCATGCTATGGAGCCATGGCAGGGAGCGCTGGGCCCACAGCATGGACATCAATGGGCTGTCACAGCGTGCACCCAACTCCTCTTATCCAGCCCCACATCTGACAGCTGCTCCCACGTCACCAGAACACTCACACACTTGACAGGAGTGTGTAGAAGTGGACTACAATAGAATGAGACACCACTCTGTAGCCTTTTATTTGAAGAGGAGGTTGTAGTGTGTATCACGGTGTGTATCATGGTAGTTGCAGACCTGAAATGCATTCTACTTTTACCCACAGTAGCTCTAGTGGATGCATTGCTGCTCTGCTTCGCATACAAATGAACGCCATTTGAAATATTGGACATAAAAGGAAGATAAACATGTAGAATTTCTGATGTATTCCTATTTAGTTATTAGTTTTTAGATTCACACACACACACACACACACACACACACACACACACACACGATGTGCCGATAGCATCTCGGCAGGACTTTCTTCATGTTGGCACTGGTAAAATCCCCCGCCACAATAAAAGCAGCTTCCGGCCATGAAGTCTCTGTCCTGTCGATAATCCCATACAGCTCCTCCAGAGCTTTGTTGTTGTCAGCGTGCGGCGGGACACACACTGCTGTAAACACAACCGATGTAAATTCCCAAGAAATGATCTTCATTATCTGAGCATCACTTGCTGTTGACCATGAAGTAGACAACTCCTCCCTTACTCTTCCCTGAGTTTATTGTGTGGATAGAAAATGGAAAAATCCATGTGGAGCAATGGCGAAGTCCGGGATCAAAGGGTCAAACCAAGTTTCTGTGAAAACCATAATGTTACAGTTCTTAATATTCCATTGAAAGATCATCCAGTTTATTATCCAGTGATTGGAAGTTTGCCAGAAGAATACTCAGTGGAGGAGGCCGATTTTCCCCATTTCCTGAATCTGACTAGAACCCCGGCCCGGGACCCCTGCTGAGGCAAACATCGAGGCGCAGTGGAAGATTGCTGTCCACCATTGTTCTGACATGTAGAAGTTGTTCTCTATCATAATGAATGACAGGGCTCGCTTGTTGCAAAAAAAAGTAAAAAAAACAAAACAAAGTAAAACCATAAAAATGCAGAGTTGTAGAGGCGCTCGAGACATAGTGGCCATCCACGGTGCCATCTTGCTTGTTTTTTTCATCTATGGGTATATATGTGTATGAGAACCATTTGAATTATATGCATATAGTGTCATTTTATTCAGCATTTCACGGTACAAACCGAAAGTCGAATTACAACATTTTTATAGCACTACTTTGGGTAAATCTGTGATAAAAGATTGAGCCTAAAAGCAAAATATCCTAAAGCTGCATCCACTCAAATTCTTTCAAAGCACATTTGAGATGAAAACCTCTTAAAGCCAAGGGGTTGGCCTGCTATCTGTGAGTCATGCTGTTCGGCCCGATGTCAGCTCAGTGGGAAGTGTTTATGAAAAGGTACATTTTACGTTTGATTCGGTGCGAGTGTGACAGGATCAGAGGGGATTTGTCACAGGGCCTCAGTGTGACATAAACCTGAGGGACGTCTCACAATGAAAATCGATCACACAAAAAAATAATCAACAAGGCTAAAGCTTTCCACTGTGTAAGTGTTTGTGTTGTCCGTAATAATCCATATAATGGCTCGGCTCCCTGCTAACAGCCACCTCCTCCATTCATCACTCACTTGACCATTTTGCGCAGGGCCGTGCCGTGCCGTGATTGATTGTGTTTTTGTTTCAAGCCCGTTGTGTGACTGATAAAGTGAAATGCATGTGTACCATTCTGTGGATGAGTGTCGTGTTCGCCCTCTGCCGTACTCTGCTGCACACGGATTGAGCTGTGCAGGTGGAACGGCTTGAAGTCAGAGTATTGAGAAGAACTCAAAGTGTCAGGTCAGGTAAAGACTCAAAGAGAAAAACAATGCACTCCTTCCCCTTTAATTGAAACATCTGGTCCCAGGCGACTTCCCCAACCATAGAGGGGTCATAATGTAAAAATAAAGCCCCTTTCACACATGTACTGCAGCCCTGAAATTTTGTTGACATTAAAATTGGAGGAGCTGTATGCGGGAATGCAAATGGCCGAAGTACTAAGTTTGCGCGATGTCCGATTGAGCACACGTGCAAATAGAGCCGCTCATTATCAGGGGCATTCACAGCTAGTATCGCGGCTGCCATCAAAACTGGAAGAAAAACAAACATCCAAGGGTGAAGAAGAAGGCTCAAAACTGGAAAGATGACAAGAATTTGTGAATTTCTGTCTGTGGGGGCTGATGGCAAAATAGTCAGAAGAAAAACAAAATAACCAAAGAACGGCAAGAGACTCGTTGTTTATGACTAAATTACAGGCTGCTTGGCGGTGTAATGCGCATCATGTTGTGCCTCCTGCATGCTCTACCCAGGTGCCACCCCTGGCGTAAACCAAACAGAGTATTTCCAGTAGGTGAGCTCCTGACGTACACAATCTCCTGTTGTGTGTTACATGTGTAAAAGGGAAACTCCGGATAATGTCCGGACCTGATCCTCCAGACATTATCCGAAAGTTCCCTTGCAATCCTTTTTTAATCAAAGGGGTGGGGTAAAGGGAAGGACCCAAACGCAGAAAACAGGCTGAGCGTTAAAAGAAGCTGAAGTACAAAAAGGCACAAAGCAAAAAAATTAAGGAGCAGGCTATGATAAAACTTGAAATACGAATAAAGGAAGAACAAACCAGGATGACACGAGGGCACACCAGGATTCTCAGGAGTACACAGCATGAGCGACCACACCAGGAAACATAGAAGACGAACCGACAAGGAACAATGGGATAGGGAGCTACACGCACACGCACACGCACACACACACACACACACACACACACAGAGACTAATCACAGGAATGGGACACCGCTGGAGGAGGCAGGCAAAGACTCAAAGGTGGCAGGGTGATTACACACAGGAGGATTAAATCAGGGGCAAACAATCACAGGAGGAGGGAAAACACAAAGATGGGAAGTAAAACTAGACATGACACAAGGGGAATTAACCTACAAAATAAAGTGAGTGGTTGTCCACCAGGCGGAGGGTTGGAGGTTCAATCCCTGGCCTCTGCAGTCAGTATGTCAAAGTGTCCTTGAGCAAGATACTGAACCCCAAATTGCTCCCGATGGCCAACAGTGTGTGAGTGTGTGGTTAATGGTGAATGGTTATCACTGATGAGCATGTGGCACCTTGTACAGTAGCCTCTGACTCCATATGAATGTGTGTGAATGCTGATGTGTTGTAAAGCACTTTGAGTGATCGCAAAGATTGGAAAAGTGCTATATAAATGCACAACATTTACCATTTACTTTTGTGTTGCCTCACAGAAAGTTTGCGTTACTATGCATTGAGTTTTGTGTTCCCTCACAATATTCTTTGTACTCCAATGAATCCTTGCTGAATAGATCCTGGGTGCCAGAGATCCGAGCACGATTGGGCCGAGCAGCAGGTAAAAGAGCAGGTGTTGATTGTATGAAGTGTGCTGGCATTCTTGCCGTCGTTTTTGGACATGCCCATTAATGTTGTGCTTCTTGGCATTATCCCTTTGTTCGTTTTTCGGTAAAAAGTTGCCTGAGAGAGTTGTAAACTAACTGACTTGGTCTCTTTTATTTCCATTTTTATTAAGCTTTGTCCGTGCTCTTTTTATTCCTGCTTTCCCTCTCTACATGGTCCTTTTTTCCCCACAGTTATGACAGTCCATATCTTTACATCAGTAGCAGATACTAAACATGCATCTTGTGTGTAAGGTCAGCTGTGCACTCTCGCTGTAGCATTTATCTTTTGATGCCATTTCCACTGTTAAACTAATATTAATAGCTTTTTCAAGAGTCATGTCGCTTTCCGTGAGTAATTTCCTCTGCACTGCTTCATTCCTTAATCCACACATAAGCCTGTCTCTCAATGTGTCATTTAAAACATCCTTAAATTCACTGTGTTCAGCTAACTTGCGAATGCTGCAAAAACATGGTGCTGGACGAGGTTGTGTCTGTGAGTGTTTCAGCGATCACCAGAGGCTTAGGTGATAAATGGCTTTTCAATATGTCCACAATTTCTTTGAATGGCTTTGTTGGCTGTAGTAGATTGCGTGGTTAAGATTAAGTTCTTTTAAGATTAGTTAAGATTCTTCGGGCCCATTACACACTCAAAAAAGTGGGCACTATCTTCTCATCATCTATTCCATTTACCACAACCAAGTAGTCTAGTGAAGAGGAAGATTGAGCAAGTAACTCAAGCCATCCAGGTTCTGTTATATCCTGGACCGTTAATGTTATCTGTATAACAATTACAACGTAAAGTCCGAATGAACGCTGACTGTTTCTTCTGCAACTGAAGCACATCACAGCGTGGCTAACGACAACAGAAAAGACAAGTGTCTAGGTGACCCGTGATTGCCGTTCCCTTGGTGGTAAGTCATGTTGGTCCAACATATACACAGCATCTAACATACTATCTCAAAAGAGTGTGTCAATGACTCACAGAAATTGCAAAAATCTGCGACCAATCATATCTTAACTCAACCTCAGCCTGTGCCTAACTTGATTGCTGTTGTGTCGTCATTATTTGCATTTTATACCTGACATGTTCCAACATGTAACCTAATTATCCTAAACTACAGTAAGCCCATTATTCAGCCAATGATCTTGTCGTTAAGTTCAGAGGTTACAGGATGGCTAAACGGAGATGAATCAATTATGTCAATTATTAGAATAAAGGGTAGATGTGACATCATACAGAGGGATAAATATAAAGTCTGAGATTGCCATGGCTTTAAATGCAATGCTACTTTATTGGTCTCGTAAGTGATAATGATTTGGACTCTTAACCATCGAATCAGGTTCAGGTTTTCATCTGAAATTATAATGAGATTTATAAAAAAATAAATCTGCACTTTGAAAAGTGTAAACTGTTCTATCTCATTCATAGAATATAATGAAAATAATAAGAGACAATTGTATAATAATCTTGACTACTTTTGACCTTGCACTGATGTCTTTTTGAGTGTATCCCGTTGATGAAGTGCAGCATCAAAAAAATTAATGGAAGGTGACTTTGTCCCATATGCAGCAAAACCGTGTAACCTTGGGCCAAGACAAGCAAAGCCTGCAGTATGAATTCCATCGTTGCCTACCTTACATAAATGTTCCAGCAATAAAAAAACTATTTGTATAAGAAGGCATTAGAGTTTAAACTCTGTGTGTGGGGTTTTAGAAAGCGATTCAGGATGGATTGTCCTCTGCACTTCTCACACATAATGCCACAAGTATTACATAACCATGAAAAATGGTGGGACTCGAGGTTTCAGTGAGGTTTGCCGCCTCGTGAATATATGCAAGGTGCCGAGCAGTACAATGGAATGCTAATGAGCAGCCAGGAACTGGAGCATAATTCATTCATTCTGCTTTCTGCTCAGTGAGTATATTAAATGTTTCCCCTCGTCTGTCTGCATTTAATTGCTGCATGTCGCGATACACTAAAGTACACTGGACATTTAACTCAGTGTTCCCATGTCTCGGTATACCATGGTATCATTAAGTCAGGTATAGTAATAGACCTTAACATGTAGGGTCGTCTTCACTAGGGACATGTTCCTGACAACTTTGACAATTCACAATTGGAGTTTAAGTAAGTTGAAGATTCTTCATAACCTCTGCTACATTGCATCCCGTGTAGTGTGGTTAGTTTGGGCTGGTGTGAAACACCATAAATTAGATTTATTCCCTCATGGGTACTGCTGATGATGCCAACCAAAACTGTCCCATCAACATGGTATCTTTACAGTAAAGTAGGAGAAGTTGCTGGTCTTCCGCAAGGTAAAATTACTGTTTTTGTCAATGGAGTCTGGTTGCCATGAAGAGAGCATAGCAAACCTCTTCGCTTCCCCGTTGGAAAGGGCTGTCTGACAGCAATGTAAAGCAGTGAAAATACTTTAAATATAGCGAACACTTAAACTGATATTTATTTTTTCAGGTGGCTAAAATACATATTGCTGCTTGTGCTGGTACTCCTGTCGGGTTCTCCAAAGTGTGTGTGTGTGTGTGTGTGTGTGTGCGTGCGTGCGTGCGTGCGTGCGGGGGGGATAAGCACTTCATACAACCCCACTTCAAACAATCTGAACTATCCCTTTAACCCAAAGTGTGCCTACACTATTGACATTTGGACAAACCTCAAAGCTCATTTCGGTCTTTTAGCTTTTCGTTTTTCTTTTTATGTTCCATTGTATGTAAGCTGAATGTTGTTTTTATTACTATTCTCATTTTATAAGCCTTTTCTGAATTAAAGTGCTGCCGTTTAGGCAACATGTTTTTTTTTTTTTTAAATGATGTTATAGGTCTAATGCGAGTTAAATCATGAAGTGCAATAATCACATATGTATGTGATTAATATACTAGGCTGATAATGCGTTGACCTCTCACACTGTTTAGCATACAGATGCGTGCATCATGTCAAAGCATATGTTATACCTGGGGCCATTTACTGGGAGTGAAACGCCTCTTAAATGAAAGTTAAATGACAACTGAATGGCCCTTCTTAATGTCATTAAATGCGGGAGGCGTACTGTGTGATTCAGCAAGGGGTCTCCGGCTCTACTGAGTCTTCACACTCACTTTATTTACGGAACACTTTGGCTGCAGAAGCAGTACCATCATGGGTTAAATTGTATTGCTTGACACACTTTCTTTGTCTTTCTTTGCATCATTAAGATCTTTGGGTTTGGTGTGTTTCTGTGTTATGTTGTATTCATCCTTTTGATGCAGGCTTGTTATTGCATTTTAATGGCAAATTCTGTTAGGATAGAGCACGGCTTGATCTGAGAGCTTCTAAACGGATTGCTAAATGTGTGGGCTCGACCTAATAGGAAAACTAATTTCTTAGTGTAAGGTTCAGAAGCGATGTTAGTTCATATCTTTGAGTTATTTACCAAAAACATAGATGTACAATGTTTGTACAGTAAACTACATACTTTCACCAGCGACTTTAAAGCAGTTACAATAATCTGCTGAATCTACCTGTGGTTGTCCTCACATATATCTCAGTTCTCACAGCTTCTGATCAGTTGGTAAGTGTGGCAAAACGAAATGAAAGTGCTGCTTAAGAAAGTTATCAAACTACTTAATGCTGTTTCTTCTCAGTAAGGGTGCTCCAACCAACATGTATCAAACCCTCACCCTAGAATACTGCATACATCTCCATAAAAGCCTTAGCTTTCCAAAGCAAGGACCAACTAAACATAAGACTAGCATTTCAAATCTCAAGTCAATATTCTGATGACTAAAAACAGCAGGAAATGCCTATGATTAACTGTAATAGTACTGTGCTTTTAGAATCAATTTTATTTTGTGCTGTTAGATTTTACTTAGGCACATGAAAATTATTATTTACAGTAGCTAACTGGTTAACTGTAGCTCTTTCGGTCTAGCAGTAAAGTTAAGTTAAGCCAGGGGTTCTCAACGGGGCGGTAGGTTTTTCCTAGGATACACCATGACGTCATGTGTTTGACGTGTTTACAGATTTACAAGAGGGATGTTCCGCACCTGGCGTCTAGACACACACACTATAACACTATTCAATTCAAGTATACAAAAGGCTACGACATTGCAAAAGCAAATTTATTTTTCACTTTCAGTGTTGCCAGATCAGACTGACAGTTTCCAGTCCAAACTAATCTTAAAACCCTTCCAATTTAATACAAGTAAAATAAAAACACAGCCCAAATCAAAACCTTGCCAGAAACCTGTGTAAAACCGTAAAGCCATCACATATGCAATATAAAACAAATCATACACATGCAAAGCTTCATATCTGCAACAAATAAGCAAAGATACAATTTTAGATAAATAGGATATCGCAACCCACAAAGAGTGCAGTCAGACAAACAGAAACACAAATTGCCACATCAATATCAACGATGACGTCGTCAAGGTCCTCCGTTATCCCAACACAACAATTGAATACAACTCATGTCAATCAAATATTAAACGAGTCAATAATAGGAGTGATTGAACACAACAAAGTTTACTTAATTCTGTCTTCTTTACCATCAAATGACAGCTTGTTTGGTAATATTGTTTTCACTATATTTCAAAACCCTGTCGAATGTTGACAAAAGCAGCCAAATCTACCAGCCCAACGCTATTTTTCTGAGCTTAACCCAATTAAAAGTAGCCCGATTGCGCGTAAACCAGCCCAATGTGGCAACACTATCCACTTTCCAGGCTAATACATAAAACTGGCTTCACTTTATCTTACCGTTTTCCTTTATGTGCATATCACATCCATTACAACCCATGAAGCGTATTTCCAGACAATGGCCACTATCCACTACTGTTATGTGAAATGGTGTTGGGCGCATCAAGATAAATAGTTGGTGGAGTTAATTCTCAAGTGGGGAGAATTAATGCTGAATCTGTTCAAAGACAATTCCCTCCATAAGTTTGCTCAAAACGGGCAGAATGCTAATATTCCGACCATTTGGTCCAGTAGATGTCTCTTTGCTATTTTTCGGTAGAGGAGTAACTTTTTATTCCACAATTGTGGATCAACACCTTCATTCAGACATAAATAAAACAATTTGACAAAGTGGCCACAATCCTCGCTGACAGCTGAAGTAATCAGCCATCTAGATGATCATAACCACAGGGTTTATCACACTCCAATGACAAGAGAGTCATTTATTCTTTGTTTCCATTGATGAAGTCAAATTCACATTTTTTTTTTATTGTAGATATGTTTTTTAATTTGTGATTCAGACAGTTTACCATTCACTGGCAACATTTGATTTCTCCTTGCATCCACTTTACTTATGAAATAGTTATTAAAATAATTGGCTATATCTTGAAGTTTGGTAATAAATCCACCACCAGATTTAATAAATAAGGGAGTTTCATTGACTTAATTTTTACCCATTACTTCCTTAGAGTTCTTTATAGTGAGGTTCAGCTCATTGATATGCTGAGGCCTGTTTAGCACAAGCTTAAAGTTTAACAGAAGTTCAGGTTTTCACCGCTGTCCTCTTTGCTTTTAGGTCTACTGACTTGTGTTCTTGCAGTATTGATACGAGTAGTATTCCAATTCATGCCTGTGAAATCTCACATGTCGGATTAATTAATCTTGTCATCTCGTGCCTGTGAAATGAAAATGTGGATTGTAGACCAAGTTCAGTGATTAAAAACAAATGCATTGAGTTGGCCCTTCTCATCCAACATCACAGGAGGTGGAAGAGGAGTAATTACTGTCCATTACAAAACTGAAAAAAGATGAATGGCGCATTTTCCTGTTATAGCCTGTGTCTCTAAATTCTACATTTAGGCAGCGTTTTACACTGTGACAGAAGTGGTAAGACACAGTTTGCGGTCTGATGCATTAACTAATTGCATTTGCTTTGACAGTTTCCGAACATTTATCATTCCACTGTCAGTCATGTAGTTTATAATCACCTTTCGCTTATCACAGCCCCCCCCCATCCTGACTGACAGACCCTTAATCTCAGGCTGACCGGCCATCTGGAGGAAGGGCCAACAAACAAACAAGAGGGTAAACACGACTGTGAAAGTCAGGATTTTGTGTGATCCTCAAATTGTGTAAATGTGTATGTAATCATACAAACTTTCATTAAATTGTATAGTGGCACTTTTTGCTTGTTGGATGGTGATCTTTTTGTTAAACTTAGTGCTAGTCACAGTAAATTAAGAAGGAAACACAGCAAGTATACTCACTCATAAAATACTGTGTCTTCACCCAGCTCACTGTGCCAGCCCCCACCTGTCAGGGGATCACAAACTTCCTGACACATCGGAGGCAGCAGGTGAGGCACCCTGACCACGAGCGCTGGGGGCAAACTCGTGAAAATTGCAGACAACACACAAGTCATGGGCCTCACCCTGCACGCTGACGTGTATGCAGGCAGGCGGGAGACTGGACAGCCGATCCTCTGGAGCAGTCAGAGCCACCTGGAACTGAACACGTTCAAAACCGTGGAGATGACAGCGGACTTCCTTCTTTAACAACGCTGTGTGACATCAGTGCAGATCCATCCCAGCCTGAACACAGCCCGTTCCCCCTTCTCCCCTCCGGTAGGTGCTACAAAACACCGTAAGGCCAGAACAAGCAGACACAAAACAGTCTCTTTGTCATGATCTGGGTTTTTGTGCTTCCTGTTTTATTTTGTAGGTTCATTCCCCTTGTGTCATGTCTAGTTTTACTGTCTTTGTGTTTTCCCTCCTTTTCTGATTGTTTGCCCCTGATTTGATCCTCCTGTGTGTAATCACCCTGCCACCCTTGTGTCTTTGCCTGCCAGCTGTGTCCCGGTGTTCTTAGTGTCTCTGTGTATATATACCTCTCTGTTTCTTTGTCCCTGGTCAGTTTGTCTTCAATGACTCCTACGTCTTCATGTTCCTTGTGTGGTCGCCCATGCTGTGTATCCTGCTGTTCCCTCGTGTTCCCTCGTGTTCCCTCGTGCCTTCCCGGTTTGTGTTGTTTGTTACTTCAGCTTGTTCAATAAAGCTTGCCATTTGTTATCAGTCTTAACTTGTGTTCTGCGTTTGGGTCCTTCCCTTTACCTCAGCGGTGACATTCTTCTCAAAGGCCATCACTCTGATAAACACTTAACAGCACTATATATTTTAGAGTCTAAATCCACACATGCATATACTATACATGGATACACATCCAGCTACCTCGTGTGTGTGTGTGTGTGTGTGTGTGTGTATATATAAAGCAACCTACATATTTTCTCCCTGCACCATTGCAAAACTGTATTATTGTTCACATTTTACAGAAAACGTCTGACTTGTAGACATTGTATGTTCTTCATTGTATTGTTTGTACATTATTTATGTTTTTTTCACTTACTTGTAAGTACATATCAGCTAAATGTTAGTTTACTTTCGTTCAGTTTTGTTTGTTTTTTAGCTGCGTTTCTATATCTGTGTTTTTACATTGAAAGCAACACAAACCTGGAATTAAAATGTCTTGTCTGTGCACACTAAAGCTGAGCCACTGATGTAGCAACCCCTCCCAACCCCCGGACGCATAACAAGCACAATGAACAGTTACAGTTAGAAATTGTCTCTTTTTTATTAATAATATTTTTAAGCACACAGTGCTGATAGTGGCAGACGTGGTGCTCAAGTTTGCAGGCATGATGAGCTGCTGACGCCCATCCTCCCATTGCTTTTAAAGCAAATGATTTGAGAGCAGACGTTTGTAGTGTGGAGTGAACGTGGAGTATACTTATTATACTTATCAGGTGCCAGGTTGCAGAAGGGAAGCAGGAAGTGAACCAGGACCTTGAAGTGGCTCTCCTTGTCTGTGATGAATAGTGGTTCATTATTGGCCGCGTATGGACGCAACAGCAGATATCATCTCGTAAAGGAGGAAGGACACAAGGTGGTATCAGTTTTTGTAATAAAGACGTGAATGCCTTTCCCATCTCTTGTCAGCTTTAGAGTGCTTCAACTTGCAATAATTGATTTTATTTATTGACACATTGAGCAGTTATGGAGCAACATTATCAATTATTCTAGTGTTTTTTTTTGCCAACTGGCGAATTTAAGTCCAATATTCACTCTCTTTTCTCTCTGTTTTTGGTTTCTACCAACTCTTGAGGGACATGTCTGCCTCTTTAGCTGCTAAATGCTCCACTGTGTCCACCAGCTAGTCTCTAACTGAGTCTGTGTGCTGCTGAGCAGGGAGAGTACAGTGAGCACAGAGCTTCTTTTCTCTGGGAAAACAGCTGCTTGTTGTGGCCGCGAACAACTCTATGGGAGTGGTGAAAGTAAAGCAAAACAGTAAAGTTGTGGGTTGGACAGCTAAACAATGAGAAATTCAGTTGGAGGATTGGGATTGGCGCATAGAGTAGGAACGCTGAGAGATGTGCATCAACTAGAGAATAGAGAAGTGCACTATGTGTGCAGATCTCTGGCAGAACTGTGGCTCCAGATAAACTTTTTTTTCACCACCGTTCCAGAACCGAAAAACATTTGAATGTAAACTCCCTGAAATCAAAATGTTGTAAATATTCATAATAATAATATATATAATATATAAAATGGCCAGAGTGAGATAATAAAACCCAGCAACATATTCAATATTTATAAATGCTTTCCTATAAAAGCAAGTTTTGAGAAGGGATTTAAAAGATGCTAATGAGTGTTCTACAATTGGGGGGCTCTGACAGTAAAGGCCCAGTCACCTTTGGATCTAGGAACTACATGGCTTCATCCACTTATCCAAGGGAATGCCAAGGCACATAAGGGGTCAATAAATCATTAATATACTTTGGAGCAAGGCCATTTAATGCTTTAAAAGTGATTACTCAATATGGAACATAACTGCCAGCCAGTGTAAGTTGGCTAATACGAGAGTAATATGTTCGTATTTCTCAGTGGTTGTTAAAATTCAGGCGGCAGCGTTCTGCACCAGTTGGAGTCGGTGAAGGGAGCTCTGGCTGATACCAGCATGAAGTGCATAACAGTAGTCAAATCGAGAAAAAATAAAAGCGTGTATAACCTTGTGTAAATCTGAAGGAGACTTTAATTTAGGGATTCTTTTTTATATATATATATATATATATATATATATATATATATATGTATATATATTTACTATAATTGAACAGTCTTTACTTGAGCTTTAAAAGAGAGATCGACATCAAACAGCTCCGCACTGAACAGCTCCATCAGTGACAGGCGGCTTCACCCGCGGTGTCACACGGAGAGATACCGCAGGTCCTTCGTTCCTGCAGCAGTCAGACTATACAATCACCACGGTCCCTCGTAGACCACCACACACTTAATGCGGCTGTAACACCACTGTTCCTCCGCTCATGTGCAATACACCCCGTACTATTTATTACTATTCTTACTGTGCTTACTTACTTACCTTACTGTGCAATACAATCACGTGCAATACGTATGTGCAATATATCTCTTTTTACTATGTATTATTGTTACCACTGGCTGCTAGAGTATTACTCTCACTGTTCACTTACTGTATTACGTCAACCTGCCACTTACTTGTTGTTGTGTTTTTTGTACTTATATCTTGTACTTATACATTTGTACTTAACCTTTATCTGCACTGTCCCTTTGCTGCTGTAGCGCTGTAAATTTCCCCGCTGTGGGACGAATAAAGGTTTTCTGATTCTGATTCTGAAATATTACGGCAAGATTTCGAGCAGCCTGCTTCATGGTTTTCGTGAGTGAAGCGAGCCTGCTGTGAACTTGTCTGGTAGAGTTTTTTGGATCTATGGTTATGATCTCAGGTTCACCATCATCATTGCATTTTAAAGAATTATGTGACATCCAGCATTTGACATAATTTAAGACAAAGAGGTTATCTAAGTTGCTGGACTTACTGAAATCTGAGACTGAATGCTCTCTATCTTCCCAGTAAAATTAGCAACACATTTCTCTTACCAGTCATTACCCGTTTCAAGGTCTTTACTGGTTGGTCCATTGAGAACAGAGTTATGATCTGAAATAGAAACTAGGGGTTATGGTTATTTTTGGTAAATGATGTCTGAAAAGTATGCTGATCTTGCCTCTTTTATTGCTGGTTTGTCATGTGTTCCTTTTAAAGTTCTTATCAATAGCAGCAGACTTGGTTAACTTCCATTTGCGCTCTAATTTTTCTGCACTTTCAGAGCTTCAGAGGGATAAAACAATTATTGGATTTGGCTGCCAAGTCGGCAGTAAAAATGCGGGACTGAGTGATGTAGTGAGGTTTTAAAAGAGAAGAAGAGGGTAAAGGAGCTTCAACAATAACAGCTTTGTGGTCTGATACAAAGACATTTAGTAACTCCAGATTCTCTGGGCAGAAACCAGAATAAAGTACCAACTTGAAGATATGATGTTTGGAATGTATAGCGCTTTTAACTGATTGCAAAAGATTAAATGATTCCACTCGATCGAGGAACTCACCAGACATGGGGTATGAAAGACGACACAAATGAAGATTAATATCACCCAGTATAAGCACTCTCCCATACTTAGATAAAACAAGAGATACCTTTCTGAAAATTCTGCAATAAAATTGTTGTTCCTTGGTAGTCTATACACTGAAATATACAGTAAGGGAACAGGGCCTGTAACAAGACAGCATAGGACTTCAAATGAAAGAAAATTGCGAAAGAAAATGAAAGAGCACTTGAAATGGAAATGTACCACGTGGAAATGTATAAACTAAGGCAGTGGAGTCAGCTAGAGTCGAGCATGTCTCAGTCACCACGAAAAAGTCCATATTATCAGAAACAATGAAATCACTAATTAGGCATGAGATGCGGGATTTAGCATCTGAGGCCTCGTGGGGCAGGGGAGCCAGTTATCCATCACTGGGATTGAAGGAACTGGAGATGATCAACACTGTGAGTCTGAGAAGGTGGTGATGTCAGAGTATAGCAATGTCAGAGATTGGAGAATGTATATGGTTACTGGAGGGTCCTTGCTCCACATGAGCAGTGGAAGAGAGGCATGGGGAACCAATTAGACTTGGTGCTAGGACCCCCGGGATGTCAATAGCAGTGGGACTGGTCAGACTGAGTGGACGAAGGGTTCCAACTGTGTGGTGGAGAAACACCTGAGTGGGCCACACAATATGAAATGTTTCAGAACAGGTGTTTTGCCCCAAGCCAGCCTGCATAACTGCCTGCATTTCCCAAAAGAGGTTCAAA
The DNA here is from genome assembly GCA_943593645.1 of Bovichtus variegatus. Taxonomy (NCBI): domain Eukaryota; kingdom Metazoa; phylum Chordata; class Actinopteri; order Perciformes; family Bovichtidae; genus Bovichtus; species Bovichtus variegatus. The sequence continues at coordinate 3,486,931 of CALSCE010010661.1, forward strand.
TTGTTCCTGAATGAAACCCTGTAGGCAGCGCAGGCTGATGAGAGCCAGGTGTGCAACAACAGCAGACGGCTGAAACGCCCACACCTACGGCCGCCGGAGGGGATGGGACCCTATACATGGATGTGACTCACAGATCTTTTCAGTGTGGTGAAAAAGTGGATAAAGTCAGCGTTGAATAGTTAAGACTACTTTTTACGGATATTATTTGTGCAGACGTGGATGATGACTCATGGTTTATTGGGTAGAACCTCAATAGCTTGATCGGCTATGTCATGGACACAGGCACCTGGGAAACAGTGCTGAACTTGCTCTGGCATTTCTGATGATGGAGTCACATATAACCAAGGTTGTGAGCTGACGTGGACGATGACCTGTGGGCTTGGAGCTGGTGGATCTTGATGATCTGGAGGAGGGACACCACAGCAGTTTATGAGGACCAGGAGCTAGAGGCCGAGGGGCTCCACCTTTCCTTGAAGGCAGCCGAGCTGGCTCCTGGTTATCGTGTCCTGAGGTTGCTCCAGCTTCCCCCCGCACCTTGAACCTGTTGTCCTGTGGATAGAGTACGGGAGGAGCTTCCTATCTAATTTCTTCTCAACCCAGAAGACAATCCAGGGCTCCGGGGGAGCAGGTGTGCAACAAATCCGTGTCTAGTGTTTAGCACAGAGGAATCAAACCAGGGAAGCGTGGTGTTGTTGTTGGGGAAGCAGGAGGCTTCTGCTGCCAGCGAGTCGATGAGTCGCTCATCCTCTTAAAGGCTAGAGTTGCAATCTTTAAGTTTGGCTTTTGGATGGAGAGGTGAGTGGAGGCATTTGTAACAGCAGGGTGCTGTGATGGTGGATGTAGGATCTACTCCTTCAGCAATATCCAATATGGGGTGATCGACGCAGAGTTAACAGCCAGATTAGGATCATTTAAAAACTAGACACGTATCAAGATTTAAAGACGACATTAAGAACTAAAAACGATTTAAAATGATGTAAGAAACTGTGGTGATCGAGCCAGCCGTACAGTGTCGCACAGTGATGACAACAAATGTAGACTGACCAACGTCCTGTTCAAAAATCAATGCGGTTATATTTTTTTAGCTTAAAAAAATAAATATCGTATCCCTGGAGGGTTTCTCTGTTTTCTAGACTTAATGGGTATCAAGGTAGGTTCATGGCCCTCATGTGCAAAGGTGCTGCCTAAGTAGCGCCTCACTTATCTGCTTGTAGGAATATCAAGACAACATTGCAATATTCAGTTTGCTGGCCGTGGTCCTAATAAGCAGTAAATGGCCGCCTACTTCCGCATTATAAGAATATAAAAAAATTATACCAGCATAAAGCAACGTGTTGCTGCAAATGAAAGGGGAATGCTGGCAATTGAATGTTTAAATGTACAAGTTATATATGTATTTTATCACTCTATGCACTATGTGCTTCCTCTTTATTTCTAACATGCCAACTACATATTACATATTACTACAGCTCTTACACTTTATAGCTTTTATACTTATAGTTTAATCTATAGGATGGGTGAAAAGCATTTTAGTTTTTGACAAAATTACAGGAAATTAAATGTATTGATTGAATACTATATGTGATAAATACCAATAGACTAATCAATTTTCTAATCAGTGTTCGATTAGCTGCTGATATAGCAGTGTAAAAATTAACTTCTGCAAATTAGGACGGAGCATAAACCAACATCTGAAGTGGTATCGTTATGGTTTGAAGGATATAGCCGACCACATTTCATATGCAAGTAAAGGTCACACTGATGAATAATATAGTGAACTATTAATGTATGCCACCTGCGATTATTGATTTAGAGCCAGTATGGAAGCAAATGGACAGAGAACACTACAAACATATTCATTAGTTTAATAAGAGTAAGAACAAGAACAACCTTGCAAATAAAATCAAACAGTATTCTTTCTGGAATTATTTTTTTTTATTGGTGAAAATACAGACAGCGCACTATTGTTCTGTATTTAACGTCTTTGAGCAATAATGATTAAAACGTAATACACAACAAAATAGAAAGAAAGAAAAAGAGATTTGTGGATTTAGTCATTCTTAGACCATCATTTGTTCTGTATGCCTTCTGATAAGTAGGGGAGAAACGTCTCCTGTGCTGAGTAAAATCAATAAGCCAGTTGGGTTGGGAACCAAAACTCGGTTACAGATAAGAACCAAATTAAAAATGCTATGTACCAGGTACCCAAAAAAAAAAAATTGAGAGAAAAAAATTATAATAATAATTTACGTAAATACATTACGATGAAAATTATGATTGAATCATATTATTTTATATCAGCAACCAAATTCAATTGTATGCAGTTATTTTACAGTTTCAATAAACCTTAAAGTGAATTTTGAATACGAATATAAATTTGTGTAAAGGTTTTCATTAAAAAAAATCAATCAAAATCAAGAACTGTTAGGAACCGGAATCGTTAAGCAGAACCGGAACCGGAATTGATAAAATCCAAACTACACCCAACACGATAGGCCAGACAGTGAAATGGGAGCTTAAACCTGAAACTGTTGGCAAGATCAGGCTTCCACACATCCCCACTCTTAATTCATTTTGTTGTTTTGTTTTGTAGTGGCTCACAGCTCATCAGAGGCCAAATGTGCTGGATGTACGTGTGCAACTCGAGGCAGGCGGAGGGAGGTCAGGCTCGAGGTCGCCATCTTTACTCCTTATCACAGTTTATATGCTTTAATATGGTCAAGGAAAGTAGGATAGTAGCCGTTTGTTGACAGTATCTAACACATTACCTGTATAGGTCTGCTAGGAAATGAGCATCCTGCAATCAGAATGCAACAGAGGTAGAATTCAATCTCTTATGTGATCACACTTTAGATGACTACATGCTGCTTTAGCCATTAGCTGTTTGCACGTTGTCCCATGGTTTGGTTTGACGCCATTAAACAACACCACACTATTTGCAAATGTAGAGTGAGGCTCTGTTCTATGTTGAGGCTCTAGTAATGAATTGAACGAGCCTGTGTGTTTGTGTGTTACAATCAGCTGGGGATGCGATGGTAAATCGGAACAACTTCCATTTATGCTTTCCCCTGGAAGCCCACTGTTGACTTGCAAGCTTTATTGGATTAAACCGACTCTAATAGTGTCTCCTAATGTGTCTCTTAGAAAACTAATTGCCCCTGACCAACACAGAATATTTTCTTCACACTTAATCTGTGTTGTCACCAATAGTAAAAAAAAAAAACATTACCCCCCCTCAGCAGCCATTAACAAGGCGCTGTTAGACAAGGCACGAAACCTCCAGTTGGTCCTTAAGAGCTGCTCAGTGGTCCACGGCTGAAGGCTTTGATTGAGCAGCCCACAAGAATGACTGTGTTTTAACTATCCGAGTCACCGTGTGCACAAATGGGCTGAGCGGTCCTTCCCAGGTATATAAATTAACTGTTATTAGCTTTACTTGAGAGTTAACCGACTGAAGGTATATTTGATGAAACCTTTCACTGGAAGAGAAAAAAAAGAGAGTTCGATTCTGAAATTCAAGAGCTGATTTTCCAGCGCTTTCACACCTGTAGTTTGGTTGATTTGGTCCAGACAAAGCAAAACACAAAGATACATTGTTTCCCTTTAGTGCTGGACTGTTTCATGTCCGCACTGACTTTTTTTTAGTCAGTATACAAGTATACAGAAGTAGTATACAGACTTGAAGAAGCTGGAGTGTCACAATGCGATTTGTCTCTCTCGTTTCACAACCACAAAACTGTGTTTGTAATTTATACTGCAGGATGACAGTCACAGGAGCTTTTTTCCGTGCAGCGATTCTCTTATTGTCCTTGACACTAAGTGATAACACAAGCTGTATGACACATGCAGCCACCGAGAATTTCCCCTCAAAGCCTGCCAGCCAAATCCCAGCCCCTGGGATTCTGCCCACCCCCCCCTTCCTGTTCCCTGAGGACCGTGTTTAGAGTCCACTGTAAACACGCCCATTCATTCATTTGCAGGGTTTCACCATGAGATGGTGCTTCCTTCACAAAAACACATGAACCAGCTAAAATACACTGAAGACACGTGTCTTTGTGGAGGCCATGGTTTACTCACTACGTTTCCCAGACATGCAGCACTTGCTGGAACTTCAATGTTTGCCGCCTCTCAGTTGTCAAAAGTTATTATTCACAGATTTTTAAACAGCATAAACCTTGATGTTCAGTGGTGGAATGTACTTCAGACCTGTTTCATAGTGACAAACAGAAAAACATTTCAATTTTAATGATGTTAATACAACTTAAATACTGCAGTGGGTCATTTTCTTCAACTTGCATTTGTACTTAATTTGACAGCATTTATACTTTTCAAGTGATTGATCCTGTTCAAGGTTTCAGAAAATGAACAGTAGCAAGAGTCCTAATAAATCCAGACATTTAAACTTTAAAAAAATTAGCTTGTTGCTGTGTGTCACAATCATATCAGAGTTTCTATTGGCCCAAAGCTGACATGGGTGGGAGTAATGCACGCAGTATTCTTGTTTTATTAGAGCAAATCATCCCTATTTGTAGATATACAATTTTTTATTTACTTTAGAGCAAATTATTTTGTTGACCCCCCTGCCAGATTGCCATGGACCCCTGGGGGTCCCCAGACCCTACTTTGAGAATCACTGGACTATAAATACTTTTACTATTTATTTATATTTTGTATCACTATATGAATGCAGGACCTTTTACTTTGAACAGAATCTTTTTACAATGTAGTTTGCTACTATTACTTAAGTAAAATATCTGAGTACTTCTTCCACCGCTGCTGATTATGTTGTGATCTGTTTGCATGCAGTGCTTTAAACACCCCTGCGGTCCGTGCTGTCCCAGAGACATAAAATAGAGACATTACACCAGCTTTACACTCAGAGCGGGCAGGGAGACCCGTGGATACAGATGGCCGATGGCCATTAAGAGCGATAAAAAACACCACATTGTAATGATGAGGAAGTGTTCAGGCCAAGCTGCAGAGATCAGTAGATTACTGTTTCACAGCCCTGTGTTTGAGTTTTACTTAATCTAACCTGACCAAATCGCACCAAACAAAAAAAGGCGCTGACATAAACTCTGTCTGTGTGTGACCGAAACAGGAGCGTGAGATTGCTGATTTGCTATGAGATATTTTTACACATTTTCTCTGCACTGTTTTGTGTGTTTTAATAAACCGGTTAATAATCATTTGAACCAATTTCATCATTACACTACGTTCCCGAAAAAGACACCATTTTATTGAGGGTAAACGCGCCAAATAATACAATTAATACAGTAGGCCTGAACAGTAACCACAATTGCCCAGACTCCGCTACAAATCACTCGTTTTGTGAGTTGTTGAGTTAGAGGAAACTTTATAAAGTTTAAATAACGCTGTCTATGAGGCAGTCATAATTATTCCTGCCTTATTGTAAATTCAGCAAGCATAATACATCAAGCTATTTCTTTCTTTGTGTAAAAACATTGTGTCAGTTTATTCGCACTGTTATTGTATGCCTATCATTGCAGATACATTTCTGCTGAGCACACAGTCATTTCTTAGTGTGTATCATTCATTTCCAACCCGTATTCCTTTTATTTTAATGCAGTTCTGTTGTATAACGCATTGTTACAGCTTTCATGGACAGAATATAAGCATAAATTAGTAACTAGAGGCGTGTCTCCTTCATGCATCTTGCATAGATTACACTGTATATAAGAACAACACTCTCGTGTGTTTTGCACAATGCTTCAGCATGATATTGTCATGACCTGATCATCTAGATATGATCATAATATAGCCAACAATAATCAGGAAATGTTGACTATTCTTTGTGTAAAGAGCAGTCAGTAAAAAAAAGCACATTTCCACATTTGTATAGTCTACCATTTGTTATTAGTTTAGTTTATTATTAGTTAGGTTGAGAATTGTTTGCCCTTCCGCTCATGGTGATAACCTGTTCACCTTTCCTAAATTAAAGGGCACATGACGCCTACAAATTACGTCACTCTATCAATCATCAGTCATCACAATAATAGCGACATCAACACAGGGTAGTCCAAAACATGATCAGCATAATATTCACAGCAAAAAATGTATAATTAATCATCATAATTATGGCAAATTTGCAAAATGGTTTAAACACTCCGGCCACTAATTGACCATTAAAGGGCAATTTATACATATACACATATATAAGGAGCCATAATGTCAAAAGAGTAAATTTTTACTCCTTTGCAAAAATTTAAATAAAGAATCAAAGAGAGCTAATTTGTCAAGAGTACAAAAAGAGTCCAAGGTTCATTCTTAAAAGGTTCAACAAAAGAAATCAACTTTTATTTCAAGATTCCTTTCAAGGGTAAACAACAAAATAATTAATGCATATTTACATGCATACGCATTCAAAGTTTAAACTCACAAAATGTTTTCCTTTTTTTTCAATTAATTTCATCAGGTAAATCAGCATTAGCAATGCAAAATAAACATTTAATTCAATACTTGAATATTTATTTTAAGCTTTTCAAGCTAGTTATTTATCAGAATCAGAAATCCTTTATTAGTCCCAAAGTGGGGACATTTACATGGTCACAGCAGAAAGGTAAAAAGAATGCAATAAAATAAGTGAACACTAAAATTAAGTGGATAATTAAATAAAGGGCAAATGCACACAGTAATACAAAACTAAAAATAACAATAGTAACAATAAAAAAAAAAAAATAACAATAGATTTAGGATTCAGACCAAAATACTTCATACTTAGACATAAACAAATGTAGGATTAGACTATGTATTGTAAGTACATAGAGGTGTAGATTAGTTGGTCAGGTCTGTCTTGTCAGGTCATGTCTTTTTCAATTTTGTGTCTTGACCTTGACACAGCATGCATATCAATTTTTGTCTGGAAAAGAAGCTGGGATGTGTCCCATGGACAAGGAATTTCGTGTGGAGCTTTTATCAATGAGCAGCACTTTGTCTTCAGATTTATTTTTCAGATTTATTTTTACCTTGTTCCATTTCTGTCTCTCCTGCATCAATGAAAAGGTACTCCCATGTCCAACACTTTCAGAAGAGGTCTAATATGTATTGGACCTGTTGCCATCTTCTCCTGCAGTAGGTATCCTTTTTTGGGCAGTGACAATCGACTTTACTCGGCCTCCTCTGCAGATAAACCTCCTGTATATCGGCATACAAGAGTTGGTATCCAGGGAGTAGGCAATCTCCAGGTGGCAGGCACTTAAACAAAGCTCCATACCTCTTCACTTTGCTTCAGCCACTCTTGACTTCAATTGACCCTAAGTAGTCCAAACCAGTGTTAAGGTAAGTCGTACTATGCCATCGCCTGCCTGAGTATGCAATCCTGTCATCTTTTTTGCAACCAAATGGGGTTTGATGATCCAGTATTTACTTCTGAGTTTGGAGAGCATTTGGTTTCATCCACAATGTGTGAATGTGGTTCTAGAAAAGTGGTTTGTCATTGGGCAGAATGGCAGAATGTTTCGTCTCCTCCGGCATTGCCAACTTGCTCAATCTACCTACAACTCTCAAGGTTCCATTCTGGAGTATAGGGTCTAGCTGGTAAATCCTACCGCTTCTTTTCACGTGTTGGCTCTTTCTTATGAAGGTACCTCATCACAGAATGATCGCTATTGGATGTAGGAGACAAATGATTTCCCAACCTCGGCAAGACAGTTGTTTCACAGGTCAGATTTTATAGACATGTAAAGAGTGTGAGAGAGTGATTTGTTTTCTTTTGTACGCTCAAGTTTCTCAGGGAACCTTTGAGTCTCAAGAGCCATGCTGCTGATCTGATCAGTGTGTTCCATGAAGAAGTGCTCACTGAAGCTGGTCAGAGGACAATGATTCAGCTGTGGCAGAAACAGCTTTATTGATGTCTGGGTCAATGTCAGAGAGTACAAGTGGTACTAGAGGGTTTCAGGTTTCAGGTTCAGTCAGGAAGTCCGGACCTTGAAGCCAATAACCCTTCATTAAGTGCTTGCTCTCATACCTCTGGATGCACTGTCTGCAGGGTGAAGATCAGTCTTTATGTGGCGCCATTGTGATTTGTGTGTTAAATCTCCAATAGTAAACACTTGGTTTGCCACATGGGTCTGAAATCCTCCAGTGTCATTCAGGATGTGTTTTAGACTCTATGTCCCATCGCATGCCAAGGGCTCTTTCTATAGGCAACTTATCTTTGTCAAGAGCCAGAGCTTTCAGATCTTTAGCTCTTTCTTCTGCCGGAACAGAGGCCAGGACAGAACGACTGTTACTGGTCTATTTAGTTCGCTTGAATTCACCGGTGGCATAGATAGATTTTAGCTTCTGTACCAGAGAGATGGTCGTCCACATAGAAATTGTGGCGTATGGTGTTGAGGGTCTGAGTTCCACATTTCCCTTCATTGTCATCAGCTGTCCGTTTCATGGCAAATGTGGCACAGCTTGGTGATGACACTGCTCCAAAAATATGTTCAGTCATTGATGTACTCTGCCAGTGGTGGATTGGTGTCACCACCGGGCCAAAGGAAGTCCACATCATCCTCTGGGATTTTTACTTGATGGTCAGTGAAGTACCTTGGTGTGACGAGGTACAGTCGAAGACCACCCATGAATTATTTCTTCTTTTGTGGTAGTCACTGAGGTGAGGAATATACCACAATCTTCCATCGTTCCAGAAGAGCTGTTCTTCTGGCACTCTTTCCTCATGTCTTTTCGGCAAGACATCATTTATGATGCTGATGTAATCTTTTATAAATACCTCTTCCTTCTTGAATTTTCGGCTGAGACGTAGTGCTGCTGGTTCTGCCATTTTCCTGTAGTTGCGTAGGCAGATGTCATCCTGATAAAAAGGTAGACGTACTCATGGCCATTTGTCTTTCTTTTTGTCTTCCAATGAGTAATCCTGTTTCTCATTGTAGTTCTTCCAATGTGGCCACAGAAATCCTGTTAGATGTGTCAGGACTGCGTAGGGCCCCTCTCCTTGACTGTATATTATTTTCAGTGGTTCTATAGCTTTGGGGACATTTGAACTAATCAACAGAGAAACTTCTACCTTGATGGAGCTTAGGTCGACTTCCTTCATGTAAGGCCATCCTTTAACGCTTGACTGACTGGAATGGTGTTTTGTGACCTTCGGAAGTTCTATGAAGGTTTTATCATCCAGGCTGCATAATTCCAGTCCACTCAGTATGTGGGTTTTCACAGGCCTTTCATGACCCATCGTTCAAAGTAGGATCTCCGTGCTCTTCCCTCTGACAGACAACTGTTCCATTGGTCTCTCTGTGCAGAAAGTTGCAGTACTTCCGGGATCCAGAAGCGCATAGGTTTCTATGACACTGCTTCCTATGTTTGCCTTTACTACAACAGCTAATCTTTAATTTGTGGTTTTGGTCTTTGTATATTCTGTAGACACCATAGCAATGATGACAGGGTTGCATTTGATTTTGACATCTTTCTTGGTCACTGCGATGGGAGTTATGATGTTCCCTGCAGTGCCACCTGGAGTAAAGTTTACAAAATGCAGGACAGTGGGATGTTTCTTATCACAGGAATGACAGGTAAGTCTCTTCTTGCATGTTTTCCTCATATGTCCTTTAATCAAGCAGGCAAAGCAGTCCTGTCCTGTTACTATATCACTGAAATAAGATGTTCAGATGAGTTACGATGCACACACTGTCGCACTGTTATGTCTTACTATGTATCATTCCTTTCCCACACAAATTGTTTCCATTTTCAGGTAATTCTGTTGAACAACGCATTGATAGAGCTTTCATAGACAAAATGAGAGGTATTATCAGTAACTAGAGGCCTGTCACCATCAGCCGTCTCACTTTTAATGCATAAAAACAACAATCTGTAACTTGACTGTTACAAAAAAAGCATCAGCATAATTTTGTCATGGCCTGGTCATGGCATGAGGATAATAAATAACAGTATGATCTGTGTGGGAAGCACATTTTCTCACGTCAAATATGAAAAAAAAACTGATCCTTTAATCAGCAGTAAACTGCGTCAGCTTCCATCACTGCTCCACCTGTTGACTAGATTGCAACTGATTTCCAGATAACGCACCATTGGGGCGTTCACTGTGTCATCACGGGGGATTTCCTTTCAGCCAAGTTATTCCTCTTTGTTTTATCTCTTTCTTTGGCTGCCTGACTGTATGATTCAGTGTCGGTCTATAAAGAGTGGTGCACAATATTGTGTGATTTCCTCCTATCAGCAGCGTATCTAATCCCCATCCAGGGTTGCCCGACAAGGTGTGAAGAAAATATGTCGATGGGATTAAATAGCCCTAATTTCAGGAGGTTTAAATAGTATTGTATGAAACTAATTTGCTGCATTTTCTCATTGTTGAATGGGAAGCATTCAGATCAGAATTAATATTAGGAACTACATGCATACTTCATGGGTCTCTGTCAGGAATAGAGGAGTGTGACTTAAATACTAAAGAAACTACACAGGTTAAGCATAAGCTCAAATGTGTGAATTTTCCACAGCCACTTGTGTCCTCCAATACATGTAGAGTCACCAGCAGCAGCACCCTATGATGCTGTGGCACCAACTTTAGCAACCACTGATCTAGACAATGCATATGGCCCCTCGTCAATAAGGCCCCTGAAAAGACTTGATCAATACAACTTGTAGTTAAAAGTCCTGTTACTTTTTTCTTTTTTTCCCAGCACACAGGCATCACTGTGGTTTGACTGTAATGCCTGTCAGTTGGTGAGTGCCTGGCCGTGGCATCAGCTGTTGTTCATGTTGTGGCAGAACTGACCAGCATTGTTGGGTGCAAATTAATCTTATTTGGTGTACATCTGTTTAATTTTTCTATTGTACGTCTTTTGTGAACATTTGCCTGACAAACAAAGCTGTCTCGTCGGTGTGCAGTTGTATGTATATATTCAGAGTGTCACTTGTTGATTCTTATAGCTTTGATATAAGAAAGCAATGTGGCTCAGTTTATTGGATGGAGACGGACGAAGGTTGCACAGTGCAATGACTTTCAGTGCGGTTGATCTGTGCGTGAATGAAAAAGAGAGAGTACTTTTTCAATGTATTACCTGTTGTATTGTATTTCATAAAAGATAACTTCTGTTCACTGATGTGGAAGAGAGCCCAGGTGCTCGCCATGTCATCGCTGTTTACATCTGGTTTAATGCACAGTAGTTGAGTGAGTCGACTCACCTGTCTCAATACTGCACATCCAGGCCGCTATGTCGAGTTCAATACAGTAATTATTACCTTTATTATCTGTTGTTAATATAGTTAAGTGTTTATAGTTGAGCTAAAACAACAAAGTGGCTGGTGTCTTACTGTTACCTGTACTGCTAATGAGGATATAGCATGCCTGTAGTGTTTCAAAATAAAAGCATCCTGCTGGTTTGTCCAACTTGGATCATAAATAACAGGAAGTTGCTTTCGTAAACATTACCATTAACTTAACATGGTGTTAATATGTCCTGTGAATCCTTTTAATACGTGTTTTGATATCCTGTGTTAGTGTAAGGAGAAAGGAATGTAATGTTTGCAATGATTGGAGTTTAAGAGACATGCTATATTCGTATCAGTCCTGATTATTCTTTATATTAGTTTGGTAATATTATGCATGTTACTGCATATGGGTGAAATTCATGGATGCATATTATCCTTCATTCAGTTGTATTTATGTTGTGGTTTCTCTTTATAGAAAACCACAATCTGTTTCACTGCAAAGAGAGGAAGTAACGTCAACCATCTCTCAGGTCTTTATTTCATGTTCTGGATATTTGGCCTTAAGCCGTGTTCTGGCCGACACAGAACCTGGTGATAAATACAGAACTAGTGCCCAGACTGAGCATATCCCCATATCGCCACGAGACACATGTGACTAACTAAGGTGAGTGATTTAACCATAGTTAATCCAACAGGGTTACACAATTTCTCTTTCAGTATATGAAAACACAAATAAAGTGCTTGGGTATCACAGTACCACAATTTCCAAAAAAGATGTTGCTGGATTGTTCTTTAATGACAGGTTTGTCTAAAATAATTGTACATCATTTTAAATGTCCTTTTTGCTTTTTACATAAAAGCTTTTGTGTGCTTGATATCTGATCTCAATCTCTAATGTGACTAAAATAAATGTACATCATTTAAATCTCCAGAATAATGTAACACAAAAATGTTTTTTTCAAATCTGCGTGAGCATGTAACGATGCACTGGACTGTTGTATTTAGCAGCATTACATTTTACAGTTGTACCTTCTATAAAAGACAAAAACAGGAAAGATTCACAAAACATTTCACCTTCATAATATTCCACCTGACAGAAATAGTGCTTAAAAATTCAAAGCTAATCTTTGTCTAACTTTAAGGCATCAATGCCTTTTTCTTTTTACATGAAACTTCCAACAAGCTTTTATGTACTTGATACAATCTATAATGTGACTAAAATAAATTACATCATTTTAAATCTCCAGAATAAGTTTACACAAAACAAATGCAGCAGTCTGTATGCACATCTAACAATGCACTGGACTGTTGTAAAAAAAAAAAAAAAACAGGCAAGATTTAGAACTACAACAAACATTTACCTGTATAGGCTTCCAACTTAGATCAATGGTACGAAAATTGTCAAAGCCTTCCTTTGTTTTAACGCGTCTCGCTTTGAAGCGTCAATGCAGTTCTTTACATAAAAGTTAACTCCCTCCCTTGAGGGTTTTCTCCACAGCCTGGATTTCTTCTATCTTCTGGATTCCTTCTTTGGCTGCTAAGGTGCATTACATGGTTGCTATGTTGTGCTGGGTGGTAGGTATGGTGTGTTGTTGTTTTATATTACTCTTATGATTTCCAAACAATGCTGTTGTATTCATAGGCCAACCTTTAGCTGTGTGTGATTTGCCAGAGATCTTCGAGGCCTGTGGCATCTTTTCATCTGCCAATCCTATTAAAACACTTAAGCAAATCTGAGAAGCACTTTCAATATATGCAATCAAATAGTATAGTCTAAAAAAAACTACCGATGGCACTGGACAATGTGTGCTTTCTTTACAAATAAATCAGAAATTTCCATAATCCGAATAATTTCTTGCCTATTACTAGAAATAATATTACCTTTGGCTAGATCAGTGTTTCCTCCAACCTGGATTTATTTTTTAGTCATTTAGTTTTATTGATTTATTGTTTGTTTTATTGAGATGCCAAACCGGATGTTTTAACCAATTAGGTTCGATGAAGCTGTATGTGAGTGTGGTGGTGTGGGATGAAGCTGTATGTGAGTGTGGTTTGTGCAGGACGAAGCTGTATGTGATTGTGGTGGTGGAGGACGAAGCAGTATGTGAGTGTGGTGGTGGAGGAC
>CALSCE010010661.1:3510600-3533718 GCA_943593645.1 Bovichtus variegatus
GAGAGAGAGAGAGAGAGAGAGAGAGAGAGAGAGAGAGAGAGAGAGAGGACCTCAGGTCACTGTGTCTCCTCTGTCCTCACGACCTGAGGTCTTCTTATCTCCGCAAATTCAAATCTAGTCACAAAGCTGCAGGATGAGTGCAAAAGTTGAAACATTGCACAGAGGTAGCTTCTCTTTGCACCACTGAGGGGAAATTTGTGTACGTAGATGTCCACTCAATTCTTTGTGTTAACGTTAACATTTGCTTTACATTCCATCTGAACTGACCTTTTAAAGACATTGTATTTAGCCGTATACACATCTGTTTTAGTGTATATTACTTTGGGGACTAACAGTAATCTGATGAAAAAAAAAAACAATACCCACTGTGGCATACAGCAGTGAAAGCAGCTTTGTCTTTTTTCTTTGACTAAAGAACCGAGCGTGCCTCAGCACCTGCCTTTATCGTGCTGCTAAACCCACCACAGATGTCTGATGCTAGATAATATGTCACTGCTGGCTTCAACTCGCTGTCCATCTATCAGAGGCAGACGATGAGGAGTGCTGATATCATACTGGACACAGAAAAATAAACACACTATTTGGAACCCACTGATGGATCTCAGTATTGAGCACCCAGGCAGGCTGTTGAAATGCAGCACATTCAGCTGAGGACACAGAGCTTTGTCAGGCAGACAAAGAAGCAGACATGGCATGCATTTTCAATATGCATTGTATTCTCCAAGCCAGTTATCCATTGTATATCTAAAGATGGCCAATATTCCATCACCGCATACAGTACTGTTAAGGATTATTTCTCACATTTACAGCAGTCACATAGGTGTGCAATGGGCATGTTTCCTGCTTTTAAGAAATTGCCTAAGTATTGCTGAGCACAGCATATGAAAAAAGAATCGGAATAAATTCCTGCTCCGGCACCTACAGCTGTGGCAAACAGCTTTTCAAGTTCCTGTTTTTAAAAAAAACTAAAAATAGAACAGTTCAATTCCCTGTCTCTCATGTAAATAGAATAGAAGCGTTACCTCTAGAAATCGCCCAAGTTCAAAGCTGGGATGCCTCTCGGTCCAATCCTTCACAACAGAACATACAGCGGTGCTCTGAAGTCGGTCCTACTCAACCTTCACTCTGTCAAACCTTCAATCTGAGATGCATGACAGAACAACAAAGGAGGAGGAGATGGGAGAGAGGTGATGGACTGATGGACTGTATATTAACAGCTGTCCACTATATATTTCTGTATGTTGGTGAACATCCGAACAATAGCAGGAATGAGATTCTGTGCATTTTGGCTATATGGGATCATAAAGGATAAAGACCATATTTGTTTGATAATCTTTTTTGTATTATTTAAAGGTTCTCAATTATTGGGACGACGAAAAGAATAAGAATTGAAAACCTCAGTAATAAAGATTATCAAAAGTGCTGGGGCCTGGGTCCTTGCTGCAGCGGCCCAGGTTCGGGTCGGACCCCCTTTGCTGCATGTTGGGCCTCGTCACTCCCCCTTTCATTTTTTCAGCTGTTCTTTCATTTAAAGGCAAAGATCCAAAAAATGATCTTAAAAAAAAAAAAATGTTCTCTGTCCTCTGACCTGTCCTGTCCTAAGGCATCTCTTGAGATATAGCTTGACTTTCTCTTTTGATACTGATGAGATGTGATCTTTATGCCCCCCTAAGGGGGCCCTGGACCTCAGGTTGGGAACCACTGTTCTAGATCAGCAAGAGAAATAACTATGCAATACTATTTTGTCTGTACTTTTACTCTTAAGAACATTATAGTAATACAAAGAAAACAAACTAGACTATTTTCACACCACTGTGAATATATTCAAAAGGCCACATTACAAGATTGGAATACAAATTGAGAATATGGCTGATCTGAACAATTTTTTCATCACTAAAAGTCTCTCTGTGTTGGGCAGACAGGACTGTTTCTGGATATTCTGGTGCCCAAGGCCAGACATCCACTGGCACCCCTGAGAGGACTGATCCTATTCATTATAAATATGTACGACAGTTACATATTCATTTTAAAACATTTTATTTCTAATATAACTTTTGCTCAGTTACACTCATTCTAGTCTGTGTCAATTAGTACCTTTCATGCACACTAGTCTGTTTTTTCTTAACCTCATTTTAACCATGTTTGGGATATAATATGGACCATTAAATCCCTATATGATTCTAACAGATTTCTGATGGCCTGTACATGCACACGGCTCCATACCCGTTCGGGGGCGTGGCCATTTGGAGAGCGAGCCCTTTCGGAGTGGCTGAAATGGTTGGCGCTTGGATGTGCTGCTTGCAGCGTTGTTGAGAACCGCTCGGCCAATAGACTTTACAGTCGACACTGCACTCCTTTGGGTACTCAGCAATACACCCGTCAAGCATGAAGCCGATTTGATGAACGCTTCTTGAGATATGAAAAGGACAGTCATACAGACAGACAGAGATTCCTTCCTTTACAGTTTGCCTTCTTTTCTTTTCTCCGTTCCTGTTCTCTTTAGCTTCTTTTCCCATTAGCGGGTCAAAGTAAAAAGTGAAATGTGACGACCTTCTGCTTCCTCTACAAGGCTGGACTCATGAGGACGTTGGCCAGACTCTCTGGCATTACACCTGCTGCCACCAGCTTGTTTTTTGGGCTCACCTTCTTACAGATGGGGCAAAGTGTTG
Source organism: Bovichtus variegatus (assembly GCA_943593645.1). NCBI lineage: Eukaryota > Metazoa > Chordata > Actinopteri > Perciformes > Bovichtidae > Bovichtus > Bovichtus variegatus. The sequence goes on from CALSCE010010661.1 coordinate 3,513,270, forward strand.
GAGTGATGGAGGAAGTGGCTCATGTTCCAGGGCAGCGAGCTTCAATAAAATCAGATAGTTTCATCATGGCCACACCATCCTCGGTGTTTTTAACATTTCAAGACCAGGTTATCATCAGACCATGCTGCAAATCTTAAGGCCACATTGTTACAATACGTTAGCGGCAGGCGAACTGCATTAGATAAATGTCACATGGCGGAAGTATTCTACTTGGTTTATTTATATTGTGGATTTTAATTGTATGGTTTGACATAGTGTGTTTTAAATGTACCTTATTGTGGCTTGGTTTTATGGCATGCTTTTCTTTTTTTCTTTTTTTTTTTACAGTTTGTGCGTTTTAACACATGTTTTAATCCCGGCCATGGCGATTACCTGCACAATCATTGCTAATCACCGACATCTTTTGGGCCAGTAATGCTTTTAAGAGACACACAACAACGGACAAGGAGCGGAGAAGAAGTGAAAGGACGGGGAGGGGACGATGGATTTTAGATCTTGGTCCTTGGAGACCTCTGCTGACAATGCGGCTCCCTGTAAAAACCTCCTGAGAGTCTGGATCTTAAGTTATCAGAGAAACAAGCTGAGGGGAAAATAAAACACTGATTGTCCACTCAGCTTGCAGCAATTACGGGACATCGGCTGTTCAGCAGCATCGGAAAAAAACTGATTTTTATTGTGAAACTGCTTTTCATCACCAGGTCCGTTTGTGGAGGAGGAAACCTCTGCGGATAATTCAGAGGAGTTGATGGTAATCAACGGCACCATAATTAGTCTTTTGTTACTGTTTTGATTGCGAGAACCCTCGTGGCAGAAAATGTAATAGTGTGCCTCTAAAGGAACATAATGTAGGATTCTGTATTTATTCGATTTAGCAGCCCTACAGTTTCTAAAGGCAATTCTCTTACACACCACTCCTGTAAATATAGACAGCTGTAACGTAATTTGTGCATTTGTTATTATTAAATTACTTTTGAATAATCAAAAACGAATCGCATAGCTAACACGGCTAATAAAGCAAGCAAGTCCAGCCGAAATAGTTACGTAATGTTGCTTTAATGTTTAATATTTGTTACTTTAACTTTATTGACCCTTAATTAAATATTTGCTGTAACATCATCATCGCACGCAGGATGACGTGCAAACAGCATCTGTGTTGACAGACTTGGTGCTGCAGGCTGCCGACAAGTCATGGTCCAGCGTAGATTTTTAAAATGCCCATTTCAAAGCATTTATTAAACAAAAGGTAATATATTTAACAACTTTTGATAACATAATCCGAATTTCACTCAGTCTCTGGGAAGCATAAATGAAGTCATTCAATTTTCCCTGCTCTAGTAATCTCCCCTCTTGAGCTGCAGTCGGGACTGGGGCTTCAAATCAAATGAAATAAAATGTATTTATATAGCCCAATATCACAAATCACAAATGTGTCTAAGGGGGCTTTACAGACTGTACAGCATGGACACACTCTCCAAAAGAAACCCCACCATTACAGGGGGAAAAATGGAAGAAACCTCAGGGAGAGCAACTGAGGAGGGATCCTCCCCCAGGACGGACACACGTGCCATAGATGACGTGTGTTGAGAATAAACAACATAGTAAAATTACAACATAGACAATCCTTGAGACAAAAATGATGATCGTATATGAAAAAGATGGATCCAGGAGGATGTCAAAATCAGCAAGACAGCTGAAGGCTCTCCACATCCTCAGAGGACGGAGTCCAAGAAGGCTTTTCTGTTGGTTCTTGCAGAAAGACAACAGAAAGTAGCGTGTTTTGCTCGTTCTGTGTTAGCAGGTCCTGTATATGACCCTAATTTGACATCTGTGCAAGGGGACAAATCTCCTTTTTACCTGGGTTTCCAACTCGCACGCTTCTGGCATGAGACACACATGAGACATGCTTTTCACCAAGGCAAATTGCCCGAAAAATCATTCCAGCACTGAAGCTGGCTTTATGCTGGTCGCGGTGTGTTCGCACTAGGGAAAAACTTCTCGCGAGTCGGCTCCGCGAGTTCTCACAGTTGTCGCAACAGTTGGTTGTGTACTCTCGGCGCAGTGGACAGAAGGACAGACTGAAGCTGGAGAAAGGGCAGACACAGGTGACATGGAGGAGGAGGTTATCTTATATAGAGCAATAGACACACAGTCACTGACGATCTCATATTTGCACCAGCTCATTTAGGGAACACAAGGAGAGAGGAAGAAGGTGAAGACAACAGGGCAGTCAAAGTCTGCTGCAGCATACAACAGAGAGCACTTAAAACAGGCTGTAATTGTTGTATAAGATATAGGGGAAGGCGAGGATGGTTGTAAAACTTTCCTTCTCAGCACCTATAACTCTATCAATGTTTTTTGCTAAAAATAGCAACGTTTCCAACTATATCACATCATTAATTGATGAGGTCCATTGTTAGAACCTGCCCCAGTACCAGGGTAAGTTGTAACAATGAGAATGAAGGCTTGAAGATGCGATGAGACAACACCACAACGTCGCCCAAGTAGTTCGCAAAGAACAAAAGCCACCAGTGACTTTTAAATCACTTTAAGAATCACTGTAATTCGCAGTAATGAGCTGTTGCTGATACTTTAAAAACTTTAGAAGAACTTTATTCTAGAACAGACGTTTTTTAAGTGGGAGACGGGCCTCCCCAGGGGGCTCCGCACAGTTTCCGTGGAGGCTCAGTGAATGGAATAAAAAAAAAAAATATATATATATATATATATATATGACATTAGTTATTACATTAGTTATCAAAAGAAGATAACATTGAATGGCCCAAATGTGTGTGTGATTTTGGTTAAAGAGATAGTTCAGAGTGTTTGGGGGAATTTTAGTGTTTTTCCCATTTCCATAAGAACCTAATAAATGTCTGAGGACAGATCTTTTTGTGTGTGTTTGGTGTCGTCTGAAGTTATGTCAAACAGATCCCCATAGCGAAACTAAGCAAGTAAACTAAGGGGGGGTGGGGGGCTTTTGCCGAGGGGAGGCTCACAGTCTCAGACTTTGAAAACCTCTGTTCTAGAACATATGCATTATGTGTATATCTCTATGTATGTATATCTAGAGGCCTTTTCTATATGCAGATGTGTTTTTAGGGGTTAGTTGTTACACTTTTAAAAAAACTATGTTACAACTCTCCCCACCTCTGTCAGCTGGAGCAGCATGGTGGTTGGAAATGAGGATGAAATACCTCACATTTGACCTAAGAGACATCTCTTATAACTTCAGCAGCAGCTGTAATATTTCAAATATAGAAATTGCACATGCTTTCACGAGCTAGGACATTTCACATGCAAGGTCAGGAAGGAAGTGGTCACACCATTTGATCTCACAACTGTAGGATCATCCTTTCTTGGTGAAAGTGTTGCTGTTACAGCTGCTGCTTTGTTACAAACATCCCCAGTCTCCCTACTTGGGAAACAAGTCCATTCCAAGTATTTGATTGCATGTTTTTTTCTCTGAAATATCTTTTACTGAAACATGAGAGACTTTGGCACAGAAACACGGATTCGAACTCATGGTCTCTAGGTGTCACTGTTACATCATTCCTGCACAACTTCTGAGTGAGTACTAATGATTTATGAATTGCAACTGTTTCCAAAACATCAGCTTCCATATGTTTCATTTAGCTGAACAGCATTGGGTCTTCCACTGCTTTCTTTAAGCACAAGGGTTCTCTCATCCCTCATTGTGGGTGAGGCGTAGGTGTCTGACAGTGTACAGTGTGATTGTCGTCATATGTTTTATGTTATGTGGTTGGCCGTGGCGCCTGTGCCAGGTCATCAGAATCTTACTCCAGCCAGGTAAGTAAGGTTGGCAATATTGTTTTTACGCACGTTTTCAGATGGATGGATTTTTTTCTGACACTTTGGGGGTCTCTAGCCCCAACGGGGACACTTATTTATTTTTGAAAAGCCATGAAAAAATGCATTTTGCATCACAGAAAGCTAACCGGACGAATGTTGTTTATAAAGAATCAGAAAGGTTTTCTGATTCTGATTCTGATTCTGAAAGCAAGGTATTCTGTGTTTTTGATGCGGCACTAAAACCATGCTATGAAAATGTTGGCTAAAAGTTGGAAATAATGCTAATTATTACTTGCGTGAAAGAGTCCTCGGAGAATACTTGCACAAGTGAGTCCAACAAGGAATCTGGTTCTGTTGTGCATCTGTGTGAGTCATAGCAGATCAAAGATAAGGGTTTTCATTGAGGTGTGTGACCTCAGGTTATTACAATGTTTTATAAAACAACGTTTCAATATACAAAGAAAGGACTTCTTGAAATCTGGACACTTTTCAATTTGGTGTGACTGTGAAAAATGCGTTTCTTATTTGAATACATTTACATTAGTAGTATGAACAGTGGCAGTAATATCAATAGTAATTGAATAGCTACTTCTGCTTACTGAAACAGTGCACTTTTAATAATTAGAATAAAATACATATTAAGTTAAACGGAAATGTAATTACATTCTCAATTTGTATGTTAAAAAAAAGATAATACACTAGTCAAGAACAGAGTCTTAAAAAGTATTATTGAACTAACTTTACATTACACTTTTGGAAAATTATGTTTAAATGCAATTAAAAACACATTAAAATTAAAATGCTTTTTTTTTTCTTTCTTTTTGGTAACTTGTCACCAACGTGTGGCTAATCAGACAAGATACATGTGTTGTTGCTTTTGGCCTTTTCATTGCATTTGTTAATTTATAATAAATATAATATAGTATAATAATATAAGAAATGTAATAAACTATTCCCAGTCATGTGTCAATGTCCCTTCAGTATACCCATTCTTAACAGCTGAATCATAAGGGCTGCTGACACAGGAACAAGCTTTGTAAGTTGCTGTTCACAGGCTCATGGTCATAACAGCCTGTCTCATACTGCAGGATTGAAGCCAAGGGGTCGGATATGTGCAGAAAGGGAACACGCATTTGAGTACAGTGAAGGACGGCGCGCTGGCCGCAACAGACGGATGAAGAGTTCCAACATCTTGCTGCACACGTTGAAGGATCTCAGCTCCCTCAGGAGATGGTCTGCTCACCCCCTTCTAATATACAGCATCGGTACTGGACTTCCAGTTCAGCCTGTAAACACTCCAGGAACCTGTAATTCTCCACCAACAATGGTGTCAGTATTCTACCGCTGTTACACTGCGCCGTCGATCTTTCCTTTTTCATTTTAAGTCCAAGCTAAAATGTAATCTGTCGCCACTTTAATAATAAGCCATTCAATTTGACCTTCTAAACTGATTAATTGCTTTTATGTGCTCAATTTGATTATTTCTGCTCAGTCTTATGTTGGTCTTTTTCTGCTGATCCATCGCTTTCATTCGCTGATTATTTTCTCATCATTAGTGAAGCACTTTGTGAATTGTTTGTATGCGAGTGGCATGAACTCAACCACTATTGACTGTGAACGAAATATCACTCCTGCTGACGGATTAACAACAGTATGATTGCTTTAAAAATGTGTAATTGTTGTGTTCTGGTGATGTTGGAGAACTCTGTGACAAGACATTCAGGGATACCATGTTTCTTCTTTGCTGTCTGAATGCATATGAAGACTGTTGACTAGTGGATTAGCATGGATATTTAATGTTAACCAGCCATCGAAAGATCATCTGAAGGCCGTAAAAACTTCCGAACCGGCCATTAGAGAAATGAAACATCCTCTTTTCCGGCAGAAACTTTGTTGTCGCAGTGAGGGAAGGAAACGGTCCACTGAGGTTTTGTAAAAAAGAAAGAAAAAAGGGCCATCTCTGCGTCTTAAACCATGATGAACGACGGCATCTTAGAGCTGTCCAATTGAATCACAAGCTGTGAGTTGGCAAGAATAAGAGACGAGTCACTTCTCGGCCCGGATTGTGCTTTATCGACGTCTGTTGAGGGGTTTATGAGGTGAACACTTCAGCCACTTGGGTCTGTCTTTCTTTCATCTTGGGGGACGAATGGGATCCAGCATTACAGCTGCTGCTGTCACTGTTATTGTAGCGACCTTCGTTGGGTTGGCCTTTTGTAAGACGAAACTTGGATTCTTACATAAAGCTGACGATTCGACGTGGGCCAAAGCTGGAAGCTGTACACAGCTGAACACTACACGTGCAGTGCTTTCGCCGTACAGCACCGCTGCGGGACAGAACTATTCCATCTGGAGGCAAAAAAAAATACCTTTAGAGTCTAAATATAATTCCTGGAAAACAAAAGGGGGATGAATCTCCCTTTTTGCAAAATTCACTTGGCCTCTACTCTGTTCCGTGCTTTGAAGATTTCAACAAGCGAAGGATCATTTAGTATTTTCCGTGAGTTTTTGCACATTATCATTCCACACTTTTTCTCCTCGTGGAGATGTAGTGCAATGCGTCCGAGGCTGGCAGTGTGAGTGCTGCTGTATTGTATCTGTTAGTGGACGATGTGAGCAAGCCTCCTCGTCCATTTAGCTGTTGGAGTCCTGCATTTACCAGATGATACTAGTCTGATATTTACCCCGAACCATCACTTTTGACTGTCTGTGTTCTGAACAGAGCAAACCACTAGAGGGCAATCACCGTGAGAAAGAGCCCACCCGGCAGCTACAGCATGCGAGTGTGAGGCATAATGAGGGATTTAAAAAAAGATGTGCTCTGCCTCTCCGCTTGTTTTTTTTTGTGTTTTTCTTTTTTATCTATATATAGATATATCTATATATATCTATATATAGATATATCTATATATGTGATACATCCCAGTGTACCAAAAGAGAGCGGAGGTTTTAGTTTGAAGTCATCAACCGCAACTCAAACACAGTGAGAAGGACTTCATTTCTCCCTCTGTGTCTGGAAAACTGAAACATCATCTTTGTCATGAGCAAGTGTGTTTATGGTACATTCATTTCAGCCTACTGTTATTAACATTGAGACAAATTCCGATGCGTAAAGCAGTGGTCCCCGACCTTTTTGCACCACGGACCGGTTTCATGCAAGACAAAGTTTAGGATAACAAAACACACATTAAAATGCAAAACATATAATTTAATCATTACATATATAATGTAAATGTAATTAATGCACTTTATTCATATTATTATTACATTGTAATATATATATTTTTTTGCCTAGCGATGCTAGATTGCTGTAGTGGCAATGTGTCCAAGTATTGATGGGTTGTATCTGCTCAATGGATGCATTGTTATATTATCTCAACAGACTTTGCTGCAGGTATCTTGTGACACACCACAATATACGGTAAACTTAATCCTAAAGATGTGTAGATCACAGTGGGAGCGACGTGCCAGAATAACCCGGGACAGAGGAGAGTGTGTACCCCGGGATATCGCTCCCGGTCCTGACTGGGGATCTTTGTTGCATTTCAATTCCACCGCTGTCCCCACTCGTTAAACAGTACATCATTTAAAATAGGAAAACATTCTAAAGTTTCATACCTTCCTGTATTATATGTTGTGTTTTACTGTCCAAAATAGGATGCTGAGGGATCTACTTTTCTTTCAAAATCTTAAGAGAAGAGAATGTACCTTTATTTATAGAGGCTGGTGGCGGTTATGCACAACGTTGTTGTTGTTGTAACCGAATAAAACATCAGGAAGGAGAAATAGAAGAACGGACTGGGTCGAGCGAAAGATAAAGAAAAACATTTTAATCCTCTATATACGGTCCTTTCCCTGACGATGTCAGACACTTAATATAACAATCTGAGCCCGTCAGTGGAAAAACTAGCACTTTCAGTGGACGCACGGTGTATAGTTCAAGCTCTTAACCTTCATTATATCAGCCAGTATTAAAGCTGCGACAATCAATACTTTTATATGAACATGTGAACTGACTGTGTGATGTGTATGGGGTCACTCATAGTGACAATCCCACAGAGAATTATCGCCTTACTCTGCAGCTCCAAATAGCCGAGGGGATTTTTTTTCCTGCTTATTGTTTTGGTGTTCGGTCTGTCCAGTTGCATCAACCTTCCAGCAGCAGACGGCTGTTTCAGAGAAAAAAGCTCTGAATTACTTTGCGTACGCTACGGGCTCAGCAACAAAAAAGCGGGCAAACGCAGTTAGCAACCAGCTGATGAACGTACTGGAGAATTGAGCAGCTAAAGAGACGGATATTTCCATCAAGAGTTGGTGAATATTGGATTATCTGTCAGGAGTTGGTGGAGAGCGAAGCACAGCGAAAGGGAGAGTTAATACCAGTTAGCCGGCGGTCACCAGGTGGACAGAAACATGGCGCTGATTCAATGCTAATGTCTGCTGGATGTGTGGCTACTGTTTCGCTAACATGTTCCTCGTATTAATTTAGGCCTAGTATAAAACATTTTTTTAAATCCTGTCCACACAAGCTCAGTTTAAAATAAATCTCTGTCCACAAGAAAACACAAAAAAAAACTAAATTGAAGTGCTGTCTGTGAAGGCACACACACACACACACACACACACACACACACACACACACAGACACACACACACACACACACACACAGGTTTCGTCCATAACTAACTGTTGACCTCCGTAGAGAATGCTGACGCCTCTGTTCCTCAATATAGTGGAAGAGTACATTTAGGTGTAGACATGGAAGGAGTCCAGTTAGAAAGGGTAGAGCCGTGACTATTTTTGTATGCTGCCACCGTGACATTTGTGACGCCTCACAAAAGGAGATAAAAAGGTACGCGCTCTGACGTTACTAGACGAAGAACTCTGTTTCACCCGGATACATGTCCACACTTCCACTCCAAGTTTCTACAAATCTTCACCCTGGCAGGAGTTTTAGAAAAAAGTTTTCAGTGACCTAAAACGTCATTTGGGTATATAAGAGAGGCCAATATGCATAGTAAAGGCTAAGGTTTAAAAATACAACAAAAAAACCCAAAAAAAACAATACTTGAAAATGATTATAACCCTATTAAAGTTGGATTGATAATATGTCAGTGTTTCTGTTTGAATCTTGTTCAGCTGCCCCCAAGTGGCAATAAACAATATCAAGATACAGTGCTTACATGGTGCACATTCCTACAATAACCTTTGGGGGTCATCCTGCAAACACTTCAAACCAGCAAAAGCTCCAACAGCTCTCCAACAGCGCCATCAAATAGTACAGGGTCATTTTAACATAAATTCTCCTAAATTGGTAAGATTTCAAAGTGGATTATTTAGAGCTCTTTTGAGCACGATTAGTAAAAGTGTCAACCCCCCCAGACTACCAGGCAAATCGACCTGCTGTTTGCCTGCTGGTGGAGGGAGGGGAGTAGTACTACCTCGTACATGAACACACACACACACACACACACACACACAGTTGACAGGGTGCACTGATGGCCGTCGAGGTAAGAGTGCACCTGTGATCATACCAACTCGAGCTACCTGTTGAGCACGTGCACATGCGTTGGACAAACTCGGTGTCTCCATTTCCCACCACGCGCACACCGAGAGTGAGACGCCAGAGCGCGCAGCCGGAGCGCTGAACCTCCAGCCCCGAAAGAGTTAAACGGTTTTCCCATGTACGGAGCGGCTGACTGGAGGTTAGTTCGGCTGTTGCGGTGCAGAGCTTGTGGACGCGGCGGCGGCGGCGGCGTACAGCAGCGCAACAAACCCCATACAACTTCACGGCAAAAGCTGCGGCTACTACACGACGAGCCAGCCATGTCGGAGCGGAGGAGGATCTCTGGGTTTGACAGCGCTCAGTCTTACTTCCACTGAGCGTGTGTGTGTGAGGGAGAGGAAGGAAGGGCTGCCTTTTTCTGGTTGTGTGGATATCGCCTCCATGGACGGGCAACGGGGCTTTTACGAGATGGAGAACCCGACGGAGAACCCCAGTAAGGCGGCGGAGTATCTGAAGGAGCTGAATAAAATCATCGAGACCCAGCAGGGGCTGTTGGAGAAGCAGAGGGTCCGGATTGAGGAGCTGGAGCTCCAGGTGACGGATCTTTGCAAGGAAAACGTCTGCCTGAAAGATCAGCACCAGCGGCACCTGGCCACCTGCAGACTCCAGCAGGGCAACCACTCCACCCTGGTCGCCATCAAGGAGAATGTCGTGCAGGAAAAGTAAGTTGTCAATCTTTGCCACATGGTCTGTTTGAGCAGGGGCTGTCAACGTGTATATCTCTCTTTCTCTCCCCCCCTCCCCTCCATCCTTTTTGTGCCACCACACTGTTTACTCCGTGACTGGAGAGAGGTGTGTGTGTGTGTGTGTCTGTGTCATCTTTGTCAGCTGGAATCACGCAACCAAATCAAATGCACACTTCTCTGCCACTTTGTCATAGATCCGTTTTTTTTTTCTTCTTTCAATTACCCGTGTCATTTCTCCATTGTCGGGAATTATTTCAGGCTCACACACACACAGACTACGCACGCAATACACGCGTATTGCGTAATATGGATCCGGTTAAGGAGCACTCTGGAGTGTAAACCATTAATATTATTCATTGTATGCATTACGCATCTGACCATCGTGATAGAAGTCCGGACCAGTGGGTGTGACTTTGTTTTTAATATGACAGGAGGAGGGAATCGCCAGCTGTGGCATTGTGGGAAAACGGGTTTACGCGTCTTTGGTCTTGCTGGTTGCTTAGGCGACGAGTAAACTAGATTTTTTTTTTTCTCTGAAGACATTGCCAGGGAGTGTGATGTACTGTACAGTTAACGTGCACTGCAGTGTTGACTTTGACTTATTTTCCATTTGAAACGACGCAGTTGCTCTGGAGAGCTGCCCAGTGCTACTATCAGAATTGATTCCGAAATGTCATATCAAGGCTGCCAAATGTATCTAAGGTTAATTGTTTAATAAATGAAAGCCTCCATAGAGGCCAAGGTTTATTCAGCAAGATAACGCAGTTCTGTCTTACTGCATGTATGCTTTGGGATCACGAGTTTAACACACTCTGGGGTCACCTCTTGCAATACCGTATTTTCTTGATTTCTGATAAACATATTGCATGTGGTGAGCCTTGTGAAATCATGTGATTTTTAAAAAAAAAAAAAAAAAAAACTTTGGTTTGGCACATCATTTAGCAGCCGTCATGCCATGTAGGAGTAGGCCATATGGATACAGTGGCAGCATGTGTATCGCAGTATAGCAAGTAGTTTATAAGCAGTTTATCAAACATTTCAGCTTCTCTTTTTAATGAGAGGATTTTACGCTGTTCTCAGTTTTATGTTGATGTCGTTGGGTTTTAGACTGTTGGGTCGGATGGCATTATCAACTAGAAGACGTCCTCTTGAATTTTGAGAGCCACGTTCCATTTTTTTTACTGAAATTGTGTGTGTGTGTGTGTGTGTGTGTGTGTGTGTGTGTGTGTGTGTGTGTGTGTGTGTGTGTGTGCTGCTTATCTGGCACCTGTCTGTCATCGGCCAGAACTCGGACATGCTCGGTCAACGTGGCCGTTTGTAAACTTGGATCGTATGGAAATCTATGAGCTGTCCAGGCGGGGGGGGGACACTTCAGGTGGCTACAAACTAACACAAACCATGATTAATTCTGACAGAAAAAGTGTCCTTTTTTTATTGAAGTCAATATAAAGAGTGAAAAATCACCGATGGCGGCCACCAGCGATAATACTGAGCAGCGGTACGCCACTTGTTGAGCGAGGAAGGACTCCTGCGCCATCTTTTGTTTTGGTTTGTATTGATTTTTTTTTTAATGAAAAAGAGCTCTTTCCTAGCATAATTAATTGCATTGTTATTATCCCCACCGGTTTACACTTGGGGTCACTGTTTTTTTTTTTGTTTTTTTTTGTATGAACATTTTTCTGCGAGGTCGTGTGAAATGTCTGACTGAGTTCCAGGAGAGATGCGCAGCATATGGTCCATTTGGGATTAATTTGCCAGAACCCAAAGTGACAAATTGCAAACACTTAAAGTACATAAAAGAAATCTTCAGTTAACAATGATAAATGGAGAAAAAGCAGAGAACGTTTGGATAAATGACTTGAACAGTTAATCTATCGTCACAATTGTTGGCAAATGAGTTCCTGTCAATCAACTGTCAAATCACAACATTCCATATAGTGTGTGTGGACTTTTGGGAACTCAATTGGGAAACTGTTTAGAATTAAAATACCCAGGTAGAGATTTCTGTTCTTTTCTTATGTAGTGAATTAAACATCTTTTTAGGGCTTTATGGTTGGGCAATCGTTTCTATTTTCATATTGTCTAATTATGGTCACGCAGATAGGCGAACGTCCCAGCCTTCTGCCAGCCACACAGTTGGAAGTGACCTGCATATGACGTGAATAACATTGAACATTTTAATAAAAAAATATTTTTTCCATACTAATGTCTCATGTTTTCAAACAAACTGCTCTCCTTTTTCTTTTTTTTTTTTTAAAAAGTCCGACTGTGCCTCCTAAATGGTCACTTCCTTCAAACTCCAACACCTTCAGTTTGTAAATGCGGTCCTTCTGTTTAATACTCCACTATTGCTGTGGAACTGTCCTGCGCATTGATTTGCAACATTGCCTGCAGCAGTCCAATATGACCATAGATATTAGAGGGATAAACAGGATGGCAAAACCTCCCCATGTATACCCATGCAATGGCGACGCCATCGTTCCCTTCACGCCCTCCACCCTCCTGCTGCCACTGTGAGTACGACATTGCAGTGAACGTTTCGCTGCACAGTCTAACAGATAGTTTGATGATCCCAGCGCAAGTTGTGACGCCACCAGTCTGTTATGTTGCCGCTTCTGCTTCTGCTTTAAAAAGAAATAATAACACTGCCTTCACAAAATTTATTCTTCCTCTGCAAAACTGCGTATACAGCAATACCCTGGTTCCTTTTTTTATTTTATTTTTTATTTGTGCTGAGCGCACGACTGTAAGGCCTTTTTAACCTATGACATCATTATCATATTTGCGCACTCATCGTTTGTACGGGGCTATAAATAGTAATCGGTGCGGAGCAGAGTCTGCAAGCTCATCTCCGGATTTTCCATCCCAGTGTGACCCCCCCCCTTTTGACACCTGAGTAGCGAAGCACACAGATTTGTGTTTAAAATTTCCGTGACGTGGTTCGTCTCTGCGGTTGAAAAATCAAGCAAATACGTTTTTAGAGAAAGGCACTTCCTCTGCACACACACACACACACACACACACACACACACACACACACACACACGGCTGAGAGAGAGTTCTGTCCCATGCTTTCTGTCAACAGTTGGGCCACGTCAGCTGTTCGGATTGTGTTGACCGCAGTCAGCACACAGTCCTGGCCTTGACTGGAGGGCCAATAGGGGAGCACGCACACACACACACACACACACACACACACACACACGTGCATACACACACACACACATGCACACACATTATAATGTTCGTCCATTACCACTCAGCAAGACAGGTCACCCTGTTACACCAGGTAATCAGTGAAGTGTAGTGAGAGATTTGAGTAGATTTAATGGTAGTGTTTGAGCTTTGATGCAGCGGCAGCATGTTGTTCCCACCACAGTGTGCTTGATGAGCGACTGCCATCGTGTGTGTGTGTGTGTGTGTGTGTGTGTGTTGGCATTATGCTTACTGACTCTGGGTTTCGGTGTCATTTGCCTTGTGCTCATTTGATTCAACCATATCCCCAATATTGTTTTGTTTTTTTCAATATTACTAATTCTTATAACATGAAATAAAGTAAGTCTCGCCGTACTTGATATTGTGCTTCGAGGGACACAGTACACCTGAGTGTAGTTATTTTTTATTTTTTTTGGTTTTCCAAACATTTGACTTGGAAGTGATTTTGAGACGAGCGGTCAATCATTTAAGAAGGGAAAAAAAAAGAAAAGGAAAAATGGTACTGAATATTGGCGAGGTGTTTTTAGAAAATTAGATAGTCAGCTGGGGGGAAACGGGCTGTACGTACGAGTTGGAGAGTACTGAGATCATCCACCACAGACTTACTGCTTCAACATTGACCCACCGTAGTTACTGTTCGTACTCACCGTTTTCCTCATCAGCGAGGGGACCATTACAGACATTTTGGTTGTGTTCACTTGTGGAAATATTGGTCAGGAATATAACTTAAGTTTTGACTTTTTATGAGTAAGCGCGTACACACACAGTTGCTGTCGGCTAGCTGTGAAATATGCGCGGTTTGTGATGCGTTTAAAGCCGAAGCAGAAATGCATTTCACACAAGAGAGCACTGTGGATGTCGAAGCCCGAGGGCGGTCTTGACTGGCTGTCATATGAATACAAAGAGATGAGGAGAATAAATAAACTTTCAAAAGGGAAAATACAGTATGAAATAAAATATTCATGGATGGGGTTGGAGGTAAAAGAGATTTGCTACGTTGTAAGATTCTGTCAAGTGTTTATTCGCAATATGTACGATCCTGTATGTTGCTCGGTGTTCCTGTTTTTTAAATATCTTAAACTTGCAAGAGAATCCCTCGACGCTGCAAATCAGAAGGTGAAGAATCTGGTTTATGATCACACGACATGGACGGGCATTGGAAGGCAGATGTTAATGAGGAATTGATTTATAACCAATATGTAATTGAAGTGTTCCCAAAACCAAAGTGATGACAAACAGCAACACAGCTCCACGGCTGCATTAGATGCATAACACCGATACTTGCATGTGCGTCTCCTCCTTTTTTGTTTTTGTTGATTTTGATCACTGTTTTCCAAATGTATCAAACGTTTCATATGACATTGCTTTGAATTTTCCCTCTGGTGTGAGATCATGATATGAGATTGAAAAGTTAATTAATCTCCAAAACAAAAAAGAAAAAAAACATTTTGCCACTCCTAATGGCGTCAGTGTTTGGTTTTTAATGTCCATCTGATATGATTTCATATTTAAAAAAAATAAATAAAAAAAATAAATGAATAAATAAAAATGCACTTTCCTCTATAATGACAATAACTAAGCTGTCATGTGTTTCTGCAGCGACTGTTTTAACTCCACAGAAGTCGGCATTCACTGTGACCATGTGTCCACAATGCAGTGGAGATCTCTCTCTCTCTCTCTCTCTCTATATATATATATATATATATATATTACAAATGATACTCGCCGTCGGTCAAATATAATATATATAGTGTAAAAATGAATAAAAAAAGGACATACTGTGTGTGAATGTGTGACTTCAGCTGTTGGTCACACGTTCAGCGCTCTGCTGCTCCTCCTCACACTGACTGCTCTGTGGAGAGGGAGCGCTTCTCTGAACGCCAACACAAACTCAGTGCTGCAGCTCCAGTCACTGCGACGGGCTCGGCAACAACTCTGCTTACTACTCTGATCACACACTATTCTAGGTTATTTTGGTACTGATGGACAGGAAGTGTTTCCCACACAATTGGATTCTAATTGTGGCGGTAGTGGGGGGGTCCGTCCGGCCGGCCGTGTTGGATGTGTTCATGAGAGAGAGCGAGGGTGGCAGAGCAAATCAATGCAGTGCGTGCAGCTCGACCATGTAGTTGTCTTGACAGTGGTGGCTTTGGGGAGGACAGGAGGACATTAAATTAAGGAAAAATAATAGGAAAAACGAAGCAGCAAAAACAATGGCTGACAAGATTTATTTCAAACAAGTGTAGGCTCTGCATGGGAACGCACCTCGTGTGTGAGTGCTGTATCTCTAAAAGCCTGTCAGTCCAATGAGGCCACGAGCCAACGTCGTCCCGCCCGGGCCGCTGACAGCGAGGCCCGAGGTTGTGCCGACACAGTGGAGCTCCCCATCCGCTCCTCAGCGGCGTCCTGCTGCCGCGCTACTTAATCGATCACGGATGCCGACGTTCTCTCTGACACAAGTGACTCAGAGTTGAACTCTGGCCTAATGGATGGATTAGCTCAAATCAGACTCTAACCATCTCTAACTTTCTGAATATGTAAAGGTCAGCGTGTCCAGGAGCTCAGTGTAGAGCGAAGAACACCTGCAGGTCCTCTCACTGAGCGACTATCTCTCTCTGAGGTGTCTTGACATTTTCAATCGGTGTGTTTTGGAGGCTTGGTCTAATTATTAAAAAAAAAATCTTTTGTGAGATACCGTTCTGATTTACCTGTTTGAAGAAAGTCACCATATATATTTTCCTACCAATGCCATTTCCTTTTTATATGATAATAAACATCAGTCTGTATATGGATGGCTAATGGCACATGGTCATCACCGTCACTGACATCCGAAATGGTTTTGTTTGTTTGTTCTTTCCTCTTCAGTTTATTCTGATTATCACCAACGGTACATCGATATTAGTCTTGTTTTGAAGTTGTTTCTTTTTACTGTTGTTGTGATGAAGCATAACTGCAGCAATTTATGTGAAACCCAGCAACCCAGGAGAGCTGTTATCTTGTGAAGCCACTTTGCCGAATTTGAAGACGAATGAAAACGATCTACAAATCTTCTCATGTCTTCTTTCGGCTCTGTGCCGGCGACAGCCGTGGCCGCAGGCATTTCGTTTTCGGGTAGTCCATCCATACGATCCGTCCGTCCCATTCTCGCAAAACGCCCTGGCGGAATTTTTTTTTTAATTTGGCACAAATGTCCACTTGCACTCGAGGATTAACTGATTTAGATTTTGATGGTCAAAGGTCACTGTGACATCACGTCTGTCCCTAGTGAACGCAAGATATTCAGGAATTTGGTACAAACGTTCACTTGGACTCAAGGATGAACTGATCATTTGGTGATCAAAGGTCAGGGTCACTGTGACTCCACAAAGCAGATGTTTGGTCATCGCTAAATATTCCATAATTATGAAAATTAGTGTGATGTGTGAGGTGATGACATCTTCGACCTACATGGCAGTAAGCTGAAACTTGAGCAGTTGGCGGAGGTATACAACCGCAAGTAATAAGCAATACATATGTTTTTAAGTAAACTTTTACCTGCTTATAAAAAAAGTAAAAGCTTTTGCAAATGTTGTTCCCAGATAAACTGTTCCAAATATGAGCGATATCTACACATTTTGTGCTTAGAGCCAAAGGCATCCTTCGGGCCGTGGAGCCAATATGGATGAGTTGACAGCATTTCATTTCACATCATCGAGCAGACTGAAAACTAGAGCTGCTCTGGAGGCGAAGACTTTCCACTCCGCTTCTAGTGGGATCCTGTGGCTTTTATCAGCCTTTATCAGAGGTTGAGTATTTGGTAATGGGGGCCTTAAATGACCCCGGCGCCTTTTTAAGACTCTGGGCATCAAAAACAAATGCAGAATCTTTAGATATAAGACAGGATATTGATCCTCTGTTAATAGTTTAAAGTTAAATGCTTGCTCAGATTTTCGTTGCTGACCTATTTTTTTTTTTTTTTTTTTTTTAATCAGATATTGCGTGATTTCAATCACAAGTTCATATTAGAGACAGGCTTATACTGTATTTCCAATTTCTCCTGTTTTTTTAATTTATGTATCATAATTTATATTCTATATCTTAGTAAGAACCTATGAACACAAACAAACTGATATCGACACCGATACAATACGTTTGATTGTAATATGTAAGGGAGTCATTTTGAGGTGAATATGTAATTACTAGTCTATTTATGAATACATTATCACATCATGATTCGTCAAATATTAAGCATTACTCAATCACATGCATATTAAAACGCACAAAAAAAAGTGTTTCATTGTGTGCTTTGAGCGAAATGCTAACGTCAGCATACTAACAGGCTCACAATGACAACGTCTGCATGTTAGTAGGATAAAAAATATATTATTAGCGCTGGCACAAGGTACAACTGAGACTTTTTCTGGTGTTTGATCATAAAGCAAAAGTGCAAATTGAAAGTTTGGCCTGATGATGATGATAGACGAAATGTCGAGGGATCACCAGTTTTGGAGACCATGAATGTCGGTACCACATTTTGTGCCAATCCATCGACTCGATGTCGAGATGTCTTCTACTGGATAAGTGAATGTGTTGACCTGCTGGTGGCGCTAGATAGAAACGTGCATTCAACAGCTATTGAGGTACATCAGTCTGGACAAAAGTGGTGGACCGACTGATTGCAATCCCCGGAGCACTGCTCATAGTGTGGCTGATAACAAACTGCGTTCACTCAGACTGGAGCCAAGATCGACTGCTAAATCAAGAGCTCTGTTTGTCCGCTGAGCCCTCTCTTCACAGCCACGATTCAACGCTGTGGTCACATAACAGCAGAGCACCCAAGGTCACTGCTATGCAACTAAGACCTACTTGTGTGATTATGAAAATGTTAGTGATGCAACACAGGAGATTTTATTAGTTTTTCAGTAAAAATCCAACGAGTGAACAAGCTTTCAATTTAAAAATACCAGTCGCATTTTCATGTAACTTTTAATGTTTAATTACTTCAAAGCTGTTTCATTACTTCTGTGTGACAAATATGGAGCCTTTTAGTTAGTCGTAGTAATTTTGGAAATGCGTCATTCCCTAAAGTCTGATCAAATTCTTGATTATTTTAGTGCTGAGACGATAAGGAATTCCCTCCCTGTTTTAAAAAAAAAACAGATTAATCGATTTTTAAAGATAATCCTTAATAGCAGACTAAGACTAAAGGCATCTCTGTCGCTGAAATACCAAAAACATCTCATGGATCTACCGTTTGTAATTGAGAACTGGCGTCTAAATTCCTTCGCTCAGTAGACATTTTTCTCAAAACGCTGATTCTGCTGTTTGCCATCCAAACATCGTTTTCTAGTGTGGCACAGCATAATGCAGAGTGACATTCCAAATAAAGGAAAATAATCTATCAGTTGATCATAATGTAGCATGAGAACATGTTGATAATGTCAACTAACAGCCATTTTGGATTTATGTGTTTTAACAATTGCACAAATTAGTCCAATTATATTGATCTTTAGGATCGGTGTCGATGTAGATTGGAGTACCCCGTCAGTGCCTTTGGTGACACAGCTTTGACATTAGTATAGAAAACAAACTGAGATGCAGGTTTAAGACCTGTAAAACTTTGAGTAGCAAAGTCTATGCACCACTAAGACTTCCTCCTTAATACCTTGTTGTGCTCCAGGAAGTAGTTATTTCATGCTTAATATCAAACACTATCCAGCCTGTCAAAACACTGCATTCGAGCCTCGCACTTAATCCGATCTGACAGGAAAGAGACGACTGAGCCACTCAAGGCATCATATGTTGAATCCGTTGTCAATAATCTGTTATTAAGCTCATTATTGCAATTTCATTAGACAGGTATACTCACTCACTTAAAACATTCCATACAGTGTCTGTGTCTTTGCCACAAGATTGTTTTGATTGTAGCCTTGTTGTAAATGTGTTGGAGATGTTCGTGGGTGAAGTTGATCTTGGTGGGTTGGTCAGTAAGCGAAACCCCTTCTGGGTCTCTGACTGCCGGTCCGGCTGGAGGAGACTCAAACGTACGGTATCTGCAGGGTGAAGATTGCTGACATCCCAGCCCCGCTGCCTTCCACTTGTTTGCATGACCAGCTCTCCTGCCAGCATGTTGAATTTTCTGCTACAAGGACACTGTGTGATGCGGCTCAAAGGGTTTGGCATAGTTGAAGTAGTGCGTCACCTCTTTTAAACTGAAGAAGAAGAAATGGATCACTATCCAAAATACTTTATTTGGCTTGAGAACAAGACTAGTTGGCTTTTAAAGCTGAGATGTCTACTGCCCGATTGCTTTTGAAGAGCTTAGTGTTTGTGGGTTGTGGGGAGTGGGGGCTAATTGTTGAGTCAGTGGAATTGATCAGAAGCCCTATCAACTAGCCACAGATGTATTCTGGCTATGTGCTGTGGGTGCAGCAGAAACTGAGCTTCTCGTTACAGTAAACCAATAAAATGTTGACGTACGGATGTCGGTTGAATTTGTCATGGAGATGTTCAGCCCTTTTCCTGTACACTGTGTTTCAGTAGCAAAACAATGCGGTTTTACTGACTCAAATGATCGTTCAGTAATACCCTGATAATACAGGAAGTGTCCTCTTCTTCCAAATTTCATCAGTGTTCCAAACTTAAAAAAAAAAAGAAAAAGAAGTGCACTCTGCCTCTTCACATACTGACTCTTAGTGAGGACCCCTTGGTGTCACTTTTTAACACACTTTTAACACACTGTGTACCCTTTTTAGCATAATTTTTCAACATGCAGGGTAGTGCAATAGATTTTAACATGTTCCCTACGTGACGTCAGTTAAGTACGTTGCGTTAACACTTGGTTAGGTTTAGGAAAAGATGAGTGAAAAAAGGTATGTTCGTTATGTAACTTAAGTTACGTAGCAAATACATTACATACGTGACATAAGTTTGGTGCGTCCAGTAAGTTACATATGTAACTTCAAATAAGTTAGTTCCACACACAGTAAGTTGGTTTCACACAGGACACGAATACCTCCTCCGTACGTGGACTTTGGCACTATTTATACTTCGTATCCTGACTCACTCTAACCTCCTTCACTCCCGTCATAATTACTATGGCCACTATCTATCTATGGCCATAGATAGATAGATAGATAGATAGATAGATAGATAGATAGATAGATAGATAGATAGATAGATAGATAGATA
>CALSCE010010661.1:3596733-3606993 GCA_943593645.1 Bovichtus variegatus
ACACATATATATATATATATATATATATATATATATACACACACATATATATACATATATTATATCATATTGATGATTTAAAGAAAGCCTTGTGGAGTGATGGTCGGAAATCCCTCTGAGGACTGCCTCCTTTACTTCTGTTATAAAAACCATGGCTTCTGGAGGGCTTTGTCACTTTTACTGTATATCAAAAAACTTGCTGAAATAATTTATTCTGTCATTTTTCTTGGGAGGACAGTCTCTATCTACTCCTGTGTCTCTTGTGTTTACGTGCATAACTGCAACCTGACGTGTCTTTTTAGGCTTCAAGTCTATTGTCCTCCATTTTACACTCATAATGGATTGTGTACTGGACTGCTGTCAAAGCACAGCAGAAATAACTAACCAGTTAGCAACTTCATAAGATAACAATATGTTCAGAGCTGTGTGTTCTTGACTTATCTAGTTTGTCTGACGCCATATCGCCCAACAAATGAACTCAGCCAGATTTCAGGAAAGGCAATGTCGGCTTAATTAATGTTGTTGTTTTATGTTGATCTACACAAAACGATATCATGGAATCGTAAGCAACCACATTGAGGAAACTTTGGAAAGAGATTGATTGAGTTCTCTCAAAACGAGCAGTTCAAGACGATGACTGCGTTTGTGTTTGTATTTGCGCAGACTTTCAGTGTGGGTGTAGTCGGTCATCAACTTCTATTCAGCATCACAATGTTTGCTGGCTTACTCCCACATAATACGTAAAATAGTAGTTCTCGGCTGTAATATACCAACAGAGGTCCCCCCACAAAGAGGAGACAACATCCTATTAAATGGAGGTCTCTGACCCTTTTTTGCACGTCTGTGATACAAACACATTTGAGAACCTCAATATAACAGCAGCTCATTAGATGTCACCCAGATGGACAAAGCCAGTCCATTTAGTTGTCTGTGGCTCAAAGAAGATCAGTTTTTATTATATCTGGTGTGTTCCGGTCTCGCTGACATTGTTACTCAGCCACACACAGACACAATAACATTAAAAAAAAAAACGTCGGCCGAGTCAAATATTTGCACAATGGCGTAGTTCAAGTACATCACCTGTGCAGGGGGAGAGTCGGCAGGGTTCAAGCAGAAGGCAGGAAATGGCCAAGGAAGTGAGGTCAGAGCTGCAGTGTGGCTCTGGAAGGGGTCTGAATGACGGGAAGAGAGATGAGGCGGAGATAAGGCAACAGGAAGAGACTCCTTTTGAAAATCCTGCCTCAACTCTGACTTAAGTCAACCGCACGGGGAGGCAGTGGGGGGAGCGACGAGGGTCTCTGCATGACATTCTCCAAAGGAATCAGACCTTTCATACATTATTAAACAGTCCTCTGGTTTCTCATAACAAGACTATATTTACTGGAGGTCTCTCATAGAACTCGGCTACAGGGCACACTCGGAGTATACTGAGGAAATGTCGCTGCAGAATTCGAATCTAGTTTGGAGAAATGTTTTTTGTTTTTTGGGGGGGGGGAAATGTGTGTTTTCTATGCAAATTTCCAGTATTCAAAATGCCCTCATGTGTCTCCTTGACTTCTATTCGTTTGTATTCTTATATTTGGCATTGTGACAGGGAAACGAATCAGAAATCCCTTCAGGTAAATGTGTTTCATGAGCTTCGCTATAGCACAACTTCCAAAGTACATTGCATATATACTGTATACCAAAGTGCACTGAATCACTGCCCTCTTATTCACATGGTATGACATTTCTGGCATCATATTCAGTGCAGCAATTCTCTGACTTTTAATAAATGTTTTTATTTGGACAGAGAACTGCAGTGCTGGACTGAAATGCTGATAAAGCCAGAGCTGATGAGTGAACTTGAAGTTGGATCAGTCTAGGCTTCACAGTCCTACTTCCTCTGCCATCATGTCCATAATTACACTCCTCTGATCACTAATAAACAGGACACTGCTGATCATTGCTGTTCCATCCATTGCTGTCAGATATCAAATTTGTCTTTGTTGTTATATTAGCTCCCAAATGGCAAGAAATGAGCTCAGAGCCCTGGATCAGTTGAGTTTTGCTTTTGATAGGCAGTGGCACAGGAAATGGAAGTGAGACCTCCATGATGGTGGTGACTGGAAACTGCTCTCGAGGGGGTTTCAGTGCTGTGCTGTTGCCAAGGGTTTTGTTTGTAGACCAGTGATTGACAATGGAAGTAGTTAAGAAGTGTTAACTCTTCATATCTTTGTTCATGAACACGTAGGAGGTACTCCGGTGTGTATAAACGGGATACACATGCCTGCAATCTGCTATGCTCCTGCACTATTTATCAGCTTTTAGCACTTATACAATCACCTCCACCCCCTGAAGTAAATGTGAGTTCATGGCGTGGTTCTAATGTTTAGTTAATCGTAGCACAAAACCCAATGGATCGTCATGCATAGAATGCCAATGTTGTATCTTGCATACGAATGTGGTGCCTGTACTGATGGAGGCCCTACCGTTAATAAACAGGTCAAAGTGGGTGTGAAGCTCCTCTCCCCAAGCAAAGCGTCCCCTGCCATAGAGGATCTCAGTAATACTTTAAAGAGAGAGAAAAGACATACTACAGTGTCCCTCTTACAAATGCAATGTTGAAGTCATAAGTGACTTTGGGCTTTGTTTGCTAAAGAGGGTGTGACCTGTAGCTTATAGTGGCTAACAGTAGCTAATTTTAGCGAACTTTAATCAGAATCTGAAAACCTTTATTCGTCCCACAGCGGGGAAATTTACCATGCTGCAACAGGAAAGGGACAGTGCAGATAAAAGGGCAATATAAAATAAGTCCAAAATAGAATAAAAAACAATAACCGTGGTAAGTAAGTAGCAGGTTAACATAATACAGTAAGTGAACATGTGAGAGTAATACTCTAGCAGCCAGTAGTAACAATAATACATAGTAAAAAGAGATAAAAAGAGATATATTGCACATTAAATTGCCATTATCACGTAACTGAACGAGTCAGTTCACTAACTTTATGACTTCTCTGCAATCATTCCAGTGTTACGCTAGGCGTGTATCATTTATCATTATTTCTATATTTGCCACAGAATAAAAGGTTTTAATTTCTAAGCAACAAAAATTTCTCAATTCCATAAGTTTTTTGTCACTACAGCTGTACTTGGTCTAGCATGTCCGGTATAGCAAATGTAAGCTAATGTTAGCCCATTTTAGATGGAGAATTGATGCTATGCTATCTTTACGACCCTCTGCGCTACTGTTGAACCTTTCTTTAGAATATAAAAGTTTCCCAGTACTGCCAAATTAAAAGTTAAAGTTCATTAGCAATACAATAAACAAAACATTCTTAATTGAATACAAAATTGACAAAATTGGACTTTTGCTACAGTTTCTGGTACGACCAATTTAGCTAATGTTAACGCACTTTAAATATACAGTATATTTTTGTGTAACTCCATCAGTATGATAACATACAGTAGCAGAGGAAAAAGCAGTTTTAAATACTTAATTTTTTTGTGCTAAATGGTCGCTAAAGATAATTTCTTTGCTTTCTCTCGACATGATGGCTACTTTCATTGAGGTCAAAGGTGAATATAAAGCCAAGACAGGTGGCATGGTGCCTTACTGCTTTCATTTAATGCTGTTTGCTTCAAGTTTGTCAATTTTTATTCTTTTATTTTTTCCCAAAACAACTGTGTCATCCGTTAACATTAAACTATAAAACCATTTTAGGAAACCATCTTCTCTACATCCTTGTATAAGCATTCTCATTACAAAGGTCTACATAGTAAATCCTTGTCACACACCTCCGGTGGTAGATCCCAGAGATTTTGTTCTGACGCTGTAAAGTGACATAAGGGCCTAAAGCATAAAATAGTGCAGCACACGCTTTTTAAAATCTGAAACATGTTTCCTCTTGGCACATGGTCATATGCCTTAGAAAAGAATGCACCTGTAAGCAACCTACATTAGCTGCTACATATTGCATTTGAACGTGGTTATAGCTTATATCGCCCTAGCGGTCTTGTTAGCGATAACGTGTCTCTAAATAAAACCCTGTTGCTCCCAGTCGCACAGGGGATGTTACCTCTTCAGTCAAAAGGTTTTTTCTCTCTGGCTTCGAGGAAGAGGATAAAAAATGTTGGAAGTCAATTTCATATTTGCTTTTCATTCCTTTCACCATCTGCCACTGGCAGTTTTAGCTCCATCTGCACTGGCAGAACAGCAGACCCACGTCCCTTTTCTGTGCCGTAAAGCAATCCAACAGATTTCCAGCCAAATTTGACGTGGTAGAACACAAAAGTAAAAATGCAGAGTGCGACTGAGAGCCTGCCAGGGCTCAGCGGTGGTGTCATTTGTTTCTGCTAATTATACTAATTTTTCCAAATATTTTATTGATGCGAAAAAATGCTCCATACATTCCTCTTTAAATAGTTTGTCTCAACTATTGTTGTAAAAGATTAAAATGATTGCAGACTGTCATTGAACTTTTCACTGCAGTATTCAAATTTATTTTTCTATATGGCACAACAGCAGGCAATATCCAGGCATTAGGCAAATGTCATACCCCACTATTGGGTTGTCCAATTAGTTAATGGAATATTCCCAGATGTATGGTAATTGTGTATTGACTTCACTCTCCATTTCTGCTGGAAAGAATGCTGATTGCACAGATATGATAAACTCTCATTCCATTTGAAGTACTCTGCAGTGTCTATGGCATGTGTATAATGGCCACTAAGTATTCTCTCAGAAGCGTCTCCTTTCGGATGAACATTTCTGTTGTGAATAATTGCCGCTGACACATGTAGTGGAAAAGAGAGAGGGCATGTGCGACATGACGCGCGGCAAAATATGTCAACAACAGAATCCAGCGGCTGCAAACATCACTGCTATCTGGCAACGTCACTGGCCTCTTTGCACAAAGCGCCTTAAAATAGACCCGGAAGATAATTGATGTCTCGTGCACATTCCTCTCTGTGAAGCTACTGCCATTACACTGTCAGACTGATGTTGATATGTTTGATGCTGTCATCTGTGGGCTACAGCAATGAGAGATTGAGATCAGCTGTCCTCTTTTATAATCCTTGTTCTTTAATGTAGCAGCCGTTAGCGGCGCACATCTTTTTTTCTTTCATGTGGTTATGACTTCCCCGTGGTCACAGATGTAATGAGGAATAATATCTGTGCAGTATGCTGGCACATATTAAATACTCTCCTAAGGGCTTGAAGGCATTCATGTTCACACCTCAAATCATGGACACAATATGCTGTGGAATTCTGCCACAGGCTTTTATTATAGCACAGAAAATGTAAATGCTTTAGCCATTGATATCGTGCTATTAAGTGACTTACCACATAGTACAACATTATAATTTGTCTTGATCCCACTCAGGAACGTATCTACAGTACCTATTAGGGCTGTCACGAGAACCGATACCTGGGTATGATTTTCTACATTACTGCAGGTACCACAAGTATCATGGTACCAGGGGGCTCGGGACTTGCGTCGTCCTGTAGGCATGTTAAAATCCAAAAGGTCCTGGGGACACACCCTATTATTTACCTGATAATGCTAAATTGTAAATGACACAAATCTGTGTGGAAATTGTCAGGAGTAGAGCTAGTTAACGTTAGCTGTTAGCTGTTAGCAGCCAGCAATGGAGGTCCAATTGACTTGCATTATGGTGTCCTAAAATTTGATTTAGAAAAATCGCAATGAATCGCATTGCTGACAGTATCACAACATACCGAAATATATTGAATCGTAACCCATGTGTCACGATCCATATTGTTACGGCAGATTCTTGACAGTACACAGCCCTACTAATTACTCAAAGCCATTTTAGGACCTAGGTGAGAAACTGAAAACTGCTTTTAATGCCTGCACAGTTAACAATTCTGGTGTCATTTGTAGATATACATTTGGCTGTGCTGTTGGAATTCAAAAGCAGTGCATATTGTTTGGCAGGGGCATATTTTGAGTTCTGGTTTTGGGCTGGTTTTATGGTTGTGGGGCTGGTTTCGATTGGCCATTGGGCTGGTTTTGTCGCACAGACCTGGCAGCCAGGTATAAGTAAATGCTGCAGCTTTTCAAGACCCAAATAAAGAAGTTCCACACATTGCTTCCTGGCGAAGGAGTGGAGGCTGAAACAGGAATGGTTAAAAACATGTTTATAACAAGGTTTTTAAGTTGACTTATATTTATTTTTCATATATTTATATTCAAAACCTTTGTTCTTTTTTAAGATCTTTAATGAGAAGGTTATATCATGATGGTTATATCACATGTTTACCAGGCTTGAGGTCACACATTTTAATAGTCTCACTAGGACTCTAATCTGCTTTTCCCTCATGGGCCTTTTTCATTATCTATTTTCCTCTCATGCGCTGGTTTTTAAATGCTGTAAAGTTTAGAGCATGATCCCGTCCAAATATGTTGCCAGCTGTGTTACTCTGTGGTTGTTTTGGCAGGAAGTGGCCTGTCCTAACTGTCTCGGTCAATACATAGCAGTTCACACACAACCACATTTTTATGATATCACGCCACAGATGGCTACTGTCTGCCCAGTATTTCACTGTTGGGTTGAAGGAGCATCTTAACAACGGGGAGAGGAGTGATCGTCGCCACACTCAGCCATAAGGGAGAATAACTGATGACAGCTACTGTTTTACCCCAATAACGTGCTGTGCAGCTGGGGATTGCTGCTCGTCCAGACACATCCTACAATGCAAAGCCTAGGTGATGGACTAATATTCCTCCAGACAAAACGGTACTCGCAGTGTGTGCTGATAATGCAGTTGTTTTCCAAGCATTAGCGTGACTGTGATGACTATACATTTTCCATTGTACTTCCGACTAGATAGGGCTCCTTACACTCATTATAACGGACAGCTTACTCTTGCTGTATATTTTAAAGAACGATCTAAAAATGAAACCCGAGCTTAAAGCTATGCAAGTATTCTTGAATTTGAATTAAATAAAGAATTTTAAAGGGTTGTTTCACCCAAATTCCAAAACCAAGACTTTTTACTGTGGGTCATTCCTGACCTTGGAAACAGTAGTTTGACAACAAAAAAAACCTAAAACATCTTCACTTTTTTTTCTCCAAGATTGGCGTTTAATAAGTTTCAATACCCTTACACATAAATACCAGGCATGTGCATGTGAGACGAGTGCACAGAACAGCAGCAGCGATCGAAAAGTGATCCGCGCGAGGGAGCGTTTCTACTACGCATGCCCAAATGTGGTCGCACGAGGACGCTGTGACAAGCGGGGCCTATGCGCTTGCAACTGCCCAAGTTAACTTTTGAGACTTTGGAGGAGTGGATGGAATAGGCAGTGGCTGTTGTCTCCGCGCCTTTGATTAGTCACTTTGAAAACTGACTATGACCTTTGATTGGTCGTTTGGTTTGATCACACACAGAGAAAATCTTATTACATTCATGGTAAATGGACAGTTACCTCCATTGTAAATGTGTGGTGACAGAAATATCGGAGAATAATATGAATATGTCTGCCTCGATACTCCTAGGGTAAGCAGGGGAAATATGTTGAGAATGTAAATGCGTTGGCACACAATTTGCCCTTTGTGACTTTTGCTGTGTGTAGTATTTAAATGCAGATTAAATGTATTCTCTCAACCATTTGTCACATGCTAAGGTCAAATGCCAAGGAATCAATAGAAATCCACTAGATGACATTAGATGAAGGCTGCTGTGTCCTGGCGTCTGCCTTTGTGGCAGCTGCCATTAAAACATGGACACACTAATGGCGGGATCCATTGTTGCATCGTCTCGTTGGAATTTAACCACGTTAGAATGGAGTAACGCCGTTCTGCTATGATGCTAATATTTCCTGATTTGTCTCTCACCACTGTTGGTTTGCCTCTGCCTGCATCTACTCAGCTACTGTCAGAAGCATTTGAAGTCTAGCTATACATACACAAAAAAGATGGGACTAAGAGGGCCAATCGGGGCTTCAAGAGAGCACCTCAAGTGGTCTCTACTTTACACCGGGGCCTGAGTATGTAAGTCACAGTTCAGCTTGAGTGCAACCTCTCCACGTAACTTTCTCAACTTGTCTGCTATGCACTCCCCCTACTCCTCTGACACGCACGCACACAAACACGCACACACACATCCACTCGCACTACTTGCTGGCAGACTGCCCATATTGCTCTTTGGTACTCTGCTCACAGGGGGAATGAAAGTATCTTCCAATAAGACTAAGGAGTTCATTTTCACATTCACATTACTACAGAAGGCCTGTGGTTTGTATTTGTATTTTATGAAAAATCAATAATGTTTCCTGTAGTGAAGCTGCGTGTGTATATTTATCCTCGTCCCCTGTGTGTTTTGTGTATAGAACTGTATGTAAAATCAGGAAAGTCTGTCAATTTTTACGCCTGGAAAATGTTGAAAAATAAAACGGGTGTTTCTAGTTTGCTTTTGATGTTCAATGGGTTTTTAGGACGGGTTCAGGGCATATGCTGTATGAGCATGCGAGCGTTTTTCAAGACAAGCTCTCAGTGAAAGCTCTCATGGTGCATGAGACTCATTGCAATGGTTAGCCATTTTTTAAAAGAATCTTATACAGATTATATAAAAGTACATAAGTAAATTCCCCGCAGGGTTTGAGCATATGGTACTTATGGCACCACTGAAACTGTATTTGCTGGCTGAACATGACATGGAATCTGTACTATTGTGTGGCAGTCCGAACACCCTGTCCTGTACAGCGATTATTAGGTTTTTGATATTAATGGTTCTGGAAATGCAGTGTGTGTCTGTAGCCGTGCTTCAGTGTCCTCCTACTCTATGGGTGTCCACGGCTGCGGCAGTGAGCTGACCCCTGCTACCCTCCGTGCTTGTCTCCTTCGACTGTGATGTATGGCCTAGTCTGTGAAAAGGTTAATTTTGGTACCCCATTAGGTTAAACAACTACAGATGTAATTGACACAGAAACAGTTAAGAAAACGAAAACTTGGCTTCTCTCCTGAAGGGGGCAATAGCACTTAAACAGCAATACAAAATGAGAGAAATTGCATTTATTGGCTTTTCACACTTTTTGAAGCTATACTGCCTTTTCCTAGTTCAAGCTTTACACGCGCAAGAACATTGAGAAGGCCTGGATTGAAACCTAGAAAGGCACTTTAGTTCTTGCACCTTAGCCCTTATAAAAATCTTTGAAATTGCTAGTTGAAACTTGTAATGGGAATTGTAATCTTTTTTTCTTTCTTTTCTTTTTTTTTAAGAGTTTCAAGGCATGAAGGTTTCTTACAACCAGTGCATTGTGAGATGATTAAATTTGGCTGCAGTGGGTTTCTTGAGGTCATGTAATGTAAGCACTTATTGTCAGGCTCATATCATTTAATTGGCTTGGCTGCAGCCCCCTGCCAGTTCATTACAGCATGTCTGGCATTTGCCCACATTGCTATCCAAGATTCCTGTCATTCCCTTCGCAGCTACTGGGAAATCTCCACATTTGCTCCGAGTGTGTGATTCTGCCTGCTTGGCCCGGAATCAAGTTAAGGCAATACCGTATTTTGAATTTGCTTTCATTTGTTTTTGGTTTGAATTCTATTTTCATATAACCTGAAATCATCAGAGAATAAACTGTAGGTAATCTTTACCCAGATGAAGTGTGTTTCCAGATGGAAGGTTAAGGCGCTGTGGAGAAGTGCTTGAATGAGTGCGACGCATAATTCCCTGTGGCCCCATTCATCTGTGATTATTAAAACTTTACACTTGATTGAAAAACTCTGGGGGTCTAGAAAATGTTAATTATACTAATCCTTGCTATGATTGCACTGACAGCTGCTGGAGCCCAGTTGATTGTCAGGGAGGCACATTTGCTATAATATACTGGTGCTGCAGCTTTTCTACAAGCAGCCATTTCATTCCTCATCAGGGTTTTTTTGATTCATTAGGACCAGATGTATTGATTTGTGAGTTGAATAAGCAGGCGGGAATGAATTCAACAAATAGCACAGTTATACGTCTGTCATTGTGGGAGAATCTCTTCAGTTTCCACCATTTTGTTTCAGTGTTGGCCCTCCAAGAGAAAGCGTTCAGGGAAAACATTAGGAAGATCACATGAAGATGCACGGCAACATTATTACCCATGTCCACGGTGAACCTCCATGGAACTTCCCTGTTTTTTCTTTGACGCATATTATTTGACTATACTGTGCTTACTGAAGGTGAGGGATTATTAATACCAAAACTCTGGCTAAACTGTTGTTGAACGGTCTGACCATCGGTGTTTCTTGCCTAGTCACACCTTG
>CALSCE010010661.1:3628848-3652630 GCA_943593645.1 Bovichtus variegatus
TATATATATATATATATATATGTGTGTATGTACATATATATATATATGTGTGTATGTATATATGTATGTATGTATATATATATATATATATATGTATGTATGTATGTATATATATATATATATATATATATATGTATGTATGTGTATATATGTATGTGTGTATATATATATATATATATATATATGTATGTGTATATATGTATATACATCACGAAATCAAGAAAGAAACAAGGCGTTATTACGAGGACCCAAGAGACATAAGGGATAAGAGAAAGCTAATTACACAGCTGATGGTTGAGATAGGTAGTGTTGAAGAGACAGATTTAGTCTGGATTTAAAGATGAAAACAGATCTGACGCATGACACGAGCAGGACACTTTTTCTACCCGTTTTTCTCCAAGCTTCCTTTGGAATGGATATAAAGAATAAAGAAGAGAACTCTGTCTTCTCTGAGCAGAGCGAGCAGGTACACTAATACAAGTATGCACGATGTGTTGCGCCTTTTATTTAGACTGTGTCTACAGCTAATGTGGCAGGCAATTAAATGCATAAACGCACAGAATGTCAGCCTCGCTTTACTGTAGCGGGTTGTAAAGCAGTATACGACCAGGCAGTTTGGGAATACGGTTTCTGTCCAGGCTACAGCTTGGATCTGCATTTCTGCTTATTTTTGCTTTTATATCTGGAGGACAAATGCACTGCATCAGAATGTGCTGTGATTGTGGACAAATGCATCTTTGACCATCTCTGGAGATGGTTTGCATAATCGACTGCCTAATGCAGCCTGGGTGAATTTCCACCTGGATTTGATTTGTTTTTGCCTTGTATGATTACGATCCAATCATCCAGGTGTTAATGCCAGGTGGGAAGGAAGTCTCCATGATGAATATAAACACTGGGATCTAAATCTGCAAATCCATTTCAGTCAGCAAAAAAAACATCAAGGAAGATTGTGTCTGATTTAGCAGACGGACTGGTGTGCCTCTGGCCACCTCATGTGTCAGGGACACTGCACAGTGTCATGAGACAAAGTGAGATGTCGGAGGTGAGATGAATTGGGAGACACTGTGGACACTTTGTTCTTTCCAAGTCAATCACGGGGCAGCGCAACACTCATCACAGCGATGGATGCTTCCGCTGGACAGGTCTGCAGCGGCGTGTGTCTGCAGGTCTGATGGCAGATAAAAGTGGACTTGTCGGTAATAAATGAAAAACTGGAGATACACCAGTTTGCCAACATATCAGCCAGATAGCAGGATGCGCACAAGGCCTTTGTATATTGAATTTATGTCGATTTAATTTTTTATGTAGAAAAGTATCTTTAGGGAACCCATAATGTGAAAAACTGGCCCCCAAAGGGATCTTTAAAAGCCACAGTATTGATCTATATATGTTATTGGTTTGATGAGGTATATTAGTGGTCACTCAGAAGTGTCTGTGATATTACAGTTACCCAGCAGAGACGTACGGCTTTGTGCAGGGAGCATAATTCCGTCAAAGGAGATTTCATCAGCCTCTGAAATGGGAAAGAATGACAGGATTGAATTGTTGACAGGGTAAAGCCTCTCTTTATCGGGTCATGGATAAACTCCCCATGAGCTTATGCTTTCGGAAGGATATTGAAGCCGCGTAACAGCCTTCAGTGTAATAATGGACAGAACTTCATATTGCTGGTGAAATGGAATTAATTCCGATCTAAACAGCAGCCCCACTTTAGCAGTGGACAGTGTGGGGTACTGAGAAGGGCGGGGCTCTGCATGTGGTATCTGGTAGTAACCACTGCGAGTGCCAGATAGATGACAGGGAGCTGTACTGCTCCACTTCACGTCTCCACCGTGACCCTTGTGTGAGACACCCAGACACAATTGTGTCAGCAGTGTCTTTCTGCGAGCTCCTGGACAAGACCGTTTATAGTGTGGCGCTGCTGTGATGAAACTGTAGGACAGCATACTGATGACTCCAGAGTAAAGCTTCAAATTCATTGCGGGGAAAATAACTCTGCTGGCTGCAAAGCTACTTTTTTCTTTTTTTTTTCTTGGCACGAGGAGTTAGCAATTACAAAATGTACCTGCCACAGTGGTGGCACTGCATGTGTCCTGCCAAAAGGCGCACAAATGTGCACGCTCCATTCAAATATTTGGCAGCCGTGGTCATTTTTCCACCATGTTTGTTGATTCTGTTCAAATTAGCTGTGCAATAAAATAAATAAAAAAACAATACATATGCTCAATGATCTAGCAGCTTGGAAGTACATCATTTACCACCAAATCTGTGGTTATACACATTCGACATTTAGATTTCTGTCAAAGAATGGACTGTCTGAAGTACATTTTCATACAGCTGGATTGGATGGAAATTACGTTGTTCTTTTAAAGGAGATATGCAAGAAGTTAACGAAAAACAAGGTCCGGTTGAGCGTATCAGGAGCGTAATAGTGAGAACTGCCAGGTTACAAAGGCAGTACTGTATGATTGGATGGTAAGAGTCAGCTGGTAGCCAAACGGCTGATGAATGAGCCAGCAACTGTGACTCATGAATGAAGTAGCTGATAACTAGCCTGATGATGTCCTTTTATTGAACTGCATTCATTTAGTCTGCCATTGTGTTCATGTCGGCCTATTTCTTGTCGTTGGGCTTAAGGAATAAGCAGCGAGTAGCATGTTTGCCCAACATCATTTTCACCCAACATGGAAGCAGTTAACTCACAACATGCAATACATTTTATTGTTTTAAGTGTTATTTGTGTATATTGGCTTACATTTGTACACAGCTGCTGGGTCAGTCTCAGCCAAGCTTCGTACCTACATCTTCCAAACTATGCATCAATTCCTTTCATGAACTATATAAAGTAACTTTGACCTTGACATTTTATAAATCGATAACGTCCTTTTAATCGTGGATTTTGGTGCCTGTAGCAACACAACCATACTGCTTAAGGTTTTTTAAATGCATTGCTACATTCAGTTTGATGCCTCGCTGCACTGCCAGTGCTTCAGTACTCTCGCAAACACGGCTAGCTGCACCGCGAGAATTTTCCTTTCCATGCAAAGTCTCTGGTGTGTATATCAGGATTTCGTTTGGGACATTACTCAAAAAGACAAATCATTTCTATAATGCACTGTATGGAAATTAGGTTGCCCCCTATACCTTCATTTTGACGTGGACGTTTTGCTGTTCCCTTTATTTTGTAATTGCTTTCACATGAGGCTCTCCAATACTCCAGCAACCTCTTCATGGCAATTTAATGAGAGCCCCAAGTAACAAACTCTAATTTTGTTTGTTGCCTTTGTTGGGATGGTAAAATGCCAACGCTCACTAATAATGCATGTAAATATGACCTGCAGTGAAATTGTTTAGTATTCCAAAACCTTCAATGTTTTTACATGCTGAGGTTTAGAAACAGATTTTTTTATTCAAAGTTATCTTTGAAGAATATAGTTTTCTGTAACAACAATATTATACTGTGCAGCAGCTTTTCAGTCTCAACATGCTGCTCTTTAATTGTTTTACTACACTGTCAGAGAAGCATTGTTGTCTTTTGTCACAGACACAAACGTCCATGAAGTTCAAGCGATGCAGATGGTGTGATGGAGCTCATTGCGGGTGTGTCACTCAGCTCTACAGAGCCTTTTACACTCTTTTAGCTCATTGTTTTAGTTTACCAGTCCACAAAATCTGCTCTTATCAATTTGTTTCCAGCCACAGCAAGAAGCTTTTGTCAGCATCAAGGTCTTTTATAAAAACATTGTCCGTTGTCCACCACCAAACAGCAGACAAAGTTAGAAACTCTCTGCTGAATAAAGTCAAACATTTAGCAGCTAAAGAGACGGACATTTCTCTCAGGAGTTGAGGCCAAACATGTGCGACTCGCATTCATTGATTCACCAGGAACATGACTCCAAATGAATGTCAGGCTACCCCCAAGTGCTAAACAAATCTCTTAATGCACCTTTAGGGCCAGTAAAGCATAGTTGTAAGACTCTATATGCCAACATTTTGTGGCATCTGTTAGTATCATCAAATTGCACCCATTTTATAGCCAAAACAATTTGATATTTTTTTTTTTATTTCTTTTTGTATATTTCTATCTTTTTTAGGTGGAAAAGTCTGTATTCAATACTCATCAAAGCCCTACACTGAATCCAGTTTGAAGAGTTGAACAGATTTTATATTATGAGACCACTGATTGGCCAATATGATATTTGTTTAGCATACCAGAACACCACTATATTGGTTTAACCTAAAACCGGGGCACACATCCTGTTTCGGTGTGGATCCAGTGTTGTGTTCTAACCCTCAGGACCCTCTGATGTTCAGGGTGTGCCATTTAGCAGGTGAACAGCACTGTCAGCAGCTTTACCCTCAACCTCCCCTTCCTCTTCTGGCCTCCTGCTGTCTCCTCGTCCCATGGGTGGGAAGAACCAGGCATGTTGACTGCTTTACCACATTAACCAACACTTAGGTTCCAGCTTCACTGTTACACCGCTGGGAGAAATGCAGCGTTTTGTATGCTGACCTGCTGACAGAATTCTGTATGAAGGAGAATGACGAGGTTAACTGGGTTGTAGCGGCCAGAGGCTATTTGCCTTCACATGGTATGCACCTACAAACCTGCGTAAAAGAAATTCCCAGGGCTAACGGAGAATAAGGTGCTTTTAATTTTTCAATAATAATCATGGTGATGCCGTCAAGAACTATACATGATAGAAACTTCTTACTTATACACTAAAGGTTTTCACTATAAAGGTTCCTGATCTGCACACATTTGCATAGCAATGCGGGAATATAGATTTTTTTTTTTTAGTCATGCTACCATAACGCTTGAAAGTTTTAAGATGGAGTTCATTTTAACATTCACGTGATACGTGAAGACAAATGCAGTGTGTGAACAGACATGTTGTTTGTTTAGTTTAATAATTGCCATATCTGTCTATGTTAGTCATGGTGATTTTAGAAGAATATTTGGCAGCTTTGTTTGCATAAAAATGTAAAAAATCATGACAAACTAAGTTAGCATAAATTACCTTTGCTAAATCCCGGCCCTCGAATGCAGACTGACCAACAGCGAGTATGCGCTGATGTCACTTTCCCACCAGAACACGCCTGAATCTGTATTTGAACAACAGCTCTTTTGACATGTTTTTTTTTTTTGTTTTCACAACATTGAAGCTGAAGGCTAAGGTGCTGTGCACATGCTTTGTTTTTAGCATGTGTTGCATTTTGCACCCTCACATGAATTGTTGTCAATGAAAACGCGCAGAAGGTAAATATCACTCTAGTGTAAATATGGAGGAGTATTTGATCATTTTAGTGCAGGGCTACCCAGAGCTGTCCAGTGTTTCCATTATATTAATGTTATAGGGGTGTCACAATAATCCAAATCCATAATTCAATTTGAGTTTGGATTTTAAGATCACAATTCGATTTGAATTTTGGTTTAGATTTTTTTTTTAAAAATGTTGTTAGACTATGGAGTCTTGATTTGTAAAAATCAACAGACCATTGATTTTATGCTCTGACACAAGTCATTTACATTTAAAATGATTCTTTTAAAAGATAGGCTACATAGTATTAAAATGTGATATAACCACCAATTAAAACGTAATAACAATAAGGCTACACAAAAAACAAAAAAAGCCTCTAGATGGCAGAAGTTTCACTTTCCTCACCTGCAAAAGCCACCAGATCCTAACCGTAGTTTTTCTGTCAACGACATGTTCGTTAGTTACACAAGTCAAGAGGAAGGCAAAATGTTGCCACACGGTGACTTCAGCGAAGCAGGAGGATTTTCCAGTTCTCTTGTTTCTCCATCAGCTCCGACTCCGGCAGCTGCAGGCTACCGGTAATCTATGCTGTATCATCTTTGAACTGCAAGTTCCTGGTAGTCTACAATGTGTTGTCTTTGAGCGGCAGGCTTCAGTAAGCTGCGCTGTGTTGTCTTTGAGCAGTATTATTTGGTTAATATCTATCATTAATACCCTCGGCTCTTGTGTTTCACTAAGTGCCGGTATCTAGCACTCACACAGGGTGGAGCAGAGCAGAGACAGAAACCGCGTTTCCTCAGGGAAAACACCTTTTGTCTCACGGATAATGTTTTAATACACACTTGAAATACAACGCCTGGAAGAAGATCAGATGAGTAGGTTAGCTGGTCTTGGTCGCTAAACAACATCTGGTACTATCTTGAAAGTTGGCACAAGAGGAGGCACCCAGCGCCCGACAGACGTGGCCTGTGGACGGCCCCTAATGCTGCAACTCGGTGTCTGTAACTGGCTACAGTGAAGTCACGTGCGTACCCTCTATAGCGTAGCATCGGCCAGCTCCGATCAGGGTCCTTCAAACCCATATTGTAGACCCTTTTTTTTTCTGCTTCTCTTTGAAATCCCTTTTTATAGTTTTTTCAAAAAATAGACACTATTTCACCACTAAGGTCCAAAATCTCCACAGTGTAACATCTCTTTTAGTTTAAAATAAATCCACCAATGAGGATTACAATGAATAAAAGCTAATTTGGGTTCAAGATTTCACTGTTCTATACTATGATGTGACTAAGCCCAAAGGATGTCACACTTCCTAGACTGGAAAGGATCTTGCCAGGATTGTAATCCTTGTAGCATTTACGTTTCCTTCAGAAGCAAATGAGCAGTTTATTGACTAAAGAAGAATCAGGGGTTGAGACTTTGCCACATACTGTTTTGTTCAGCATTTCCTTCCAGTATGTTAGCCTATCCTTGAGGAATTGTAGTGTCAGACGGGCCCACGTTCCTGATTATGCTTGTTTGTTACAAGGCCTGTGTTTGTTTTTCCATTCCTTGATCTGCTCCTAGGGGATAAGGAGATATAGGCCATGAACGCACTGTGAAGTGGTTCGTTGAGCCTATCAGCACAGAGCCTGTGGCAGTGGTGGCGCACTGGCCCAATGGAACACTAAGCTTTCCCTGTAATGCAGCTCCCACCGCTCGGCACTCAAAGGTGCGATAAACTGCAATAATTAATCGTGAGGTAGTCTCCATTTTTTTTTTAAGCAAGCCTCATTACATGGTACGATCTGAGCAGTGGGCACCATCAATAATGAAATCTTTGTATTTACTACTGGAGCTTATGAATATCTCCCCCTCTAGACTTCATTGATGTGATGCTGATGAGACAAATGAGACGGAGAGAATGATACACGGAAGGGTGCTACAGCAAAGCTGATCTCCAAAGGTCTCGCACTGGAGCCGAAAAAGGTTAATTGGATTCTGTCAACATGATATTGTCGGGCAATGTTTAAGTCTCTCGGATCACCACTTGTACGTCATTGCTTTATTTTTCTTCTTTGGAGATAATAATGATTTTGATCTTGTCATAATCAGCGCACAACAACTTCCAGGAATCAATATGACCTCTAATACTGTTTGTGCAAGAGCAAGGGGCTTGTTATTGTTTTTTTTTTCCAGGAATAACTGAAAAAAATAGACTAATATGAAAAAAGAATAGCAATAACATGAGACAAAAAGTCCCCTTTCTTTGTTAAGTAATACCATGAGCAGGCACGCTTACAGAGTGTGGGACACGATGCAGCCTATCGGCGAAAAAGAGAAAGATTTGGATTTACACATTATATAAAGCAAAACCGCTTAATTCTGCTTTTTTTTTCAGTACATGGCAGACTGTGTTGCATAACTGACGGAAGTACACACCACTCATCCATCAGGAGTAAGTAAAGAGGTGGCCGTGATTTGTCCCTGGGATTTGTGTCAACAACAAAAAGTTCTCACGCTCAGTAGTGCCGTGTGTTGTAGCAGAGCCCAGACACTCCCTGTGTTTGTGTTGATCTCTTCTTCTGGAAGCGGCTCTTAGTTTGCACTGAGCCCTGATGGATGGTGCTGGAGTGGCCGCGGTGCAGCAGCAGCAGCAGCAGCAGCAGAGGTCTGTTTCTTTGCAAATGAACTGACCTTGTTGTACTGTGCTGCTAAAGAGAGGGTACAGTATTGACTCCTCGCCAACACCATCACCCCCCGAAACCTGATCCCCCCCGTTCCTCAGGATACCAAATGGAGATGATTGTTTTTGTGCACAGTCGATGCGGCTGCACTGATACATGACCCTGAAAGAGAATAACTCGCTGACACAACCTGTGCTCACTGCTCCCGAGCCTGCAGTGTGAGACAAGTCATTAACATGCATCTGTCTCTATGTGTAAGGATAAGCATTAAATACGAAACATGTTTCCTCGCCGTCCCCAGCAGAGGCATGGAATTGTGTTTAAAATGCAAAGTATTGATCCATGACATTTTCAAGTCGGTGAGTGATGTGAGTATTTGTAAACAGAGGGCGTGTGCCACTTATACAGGCTCAAACTGATAGAAGAAATCCAAAGAAGATGTCACCGTTTGATTGAAAGGCAGGAAAAGCAGGAACACCAGCAGTGAATGCCACAGAAAGCTATTTTAATATTATAAGGATCTCTAAATGGGATTTTATGGAACCCCAAATGTTCAATATATATAAAAAAAAAGACATTATAAAATAAATCATTTGAATAAAAAATGTAAAATATATAAATGAATGTCTTCATTTACAGCAGCAGCTGCAGTAGATGGTTCATTCAGCATTACTTTGACATTGTCTTGCTAGCAGGAGCTAACTAGCTAATGCTGGTAGCGGTCGTTGAGGTTCGTCGCTCAAGAGGCAGCGGAGTATGTGATTGGCCAAAAGGTGAGCGAGCAGTGACTGTAGACAACACCGCTGTCATCAAAAGTGACACTATGGAACTATAGGTGGCATGGAATAAAAGTGTCATTGATAAAATGCCATTGGGAAGTAAAAAGAGAAATCACAAGGATCCTATTACATTTTACAATAATGAGTTGAGTTTTTTTACTTTTTTATATTAACATCAAATCAAATGTGTAATGTTAAAGGTGTCACTCGTGATGACAAAGCGACAGAGAATTATCACCTAGCTCTCGAGCTAACTGAGCTTTTATATTTTAGCTAATCACGTTCTATTACTTTACAGCGTATTTACCAATGAGTTCAGTCTCATGCCACAGCAGCTGTTTCCACTGTACACGACCTTCCTCGCGGTAAAGGTCAGCCAGACCTACATGAACAGTTGAAGTTCAACCTCAACTTTAGCAGCTAAACAGACATGGTCGAGACCCTTAGCGGAGCTAAAAGAGAGTGAATAATGGCCTTGCATCCAAAACCAAAACCATTTCAGGCAAATATATGGGGCTGTTTGTTTCTTCTGCCCAGGTTGTTTATGGGGTCTATTACCCAAGTGGCCAGAAATAACAAATAATTAAAATGTCTAATTACAACAGCTTTTATTGGTTAGAGTAGCTTTTTCATATACTTGTATCTCCTTCAAGGCATGCTAAAATCACTTTTTTTTTTTTTTTTTTTTTTTTTATATATCAAAACTGTACTCACACAGGTTTAAATGACGGTTTATGGCTTGAGTAGGATGTATTACATTTAAAGGTTCCATATATGACATTCAGAACATGAATATAACAGTAAACAGATATTTGCTGTGTAAAGATGTAGTTGAGTAATGTCTACCTGAGTCATGCCGTGTGTGTGTGTGTGTGTGTGTGTGTGTGTGTGTGTGTGTGTGTGTGTAGGCCGTATAGAGCTCGTAGACGTGAACACTTTCCTTTACAAGTCGCCACTTTTGGAGAGTGTAAAGATCATTTGGTGAAGGAGAAACATATAGAGATGGTTTTGTCAGGGCACTGTATTGGTTATTTTAACAACCAAGTTACTCCTATTACCACCCAAAGGTTTTGTTAACGTCATTTTGTAGTGAATCATGTATAGGTCAATTACCTGATAGTGACCGTACATCTGCTTTACTTAACAACAGTACACTTAAGCTCATTGTTATTTTTTAGAACTCGTAATAACTGCAGCAGTGGGGCATTTCTGAAAAGCACTGCAGACACAAGTGTGACTCTGTGTGTGTGTGCGTTTCCAGCGTAAGCACCATTATTAGGCTCAATTAGTCCTTGAAACCACTTTGCCAGCCCTCTGACGGTTTAGAAGTTTTGGGAGCCAGAGTGTTTAGAGATTGGCATTATGTAAGCAGAGAACCTGCACTCCAGTGATAACAGGAAGCTTATGTGGCAGGCAGTGGGAAATCTCCATCCAGGACTTAACCTCCATGGATGAGAGATTATCACTGGCAGCTCTGGGTCGCAGAAGAGCACAACCCGTTTGTCCTTGGGGCTCGTTCATCCATATGGTTTGCTGCTGTTCCATTTCCATTTGACACAGGGTCTTCCCTTCACCAGCTGCATGATATTGCAATGACTTGAACAGTTTACGTTTTCGAGGGCAACTACTCGGTTGTTAGCTCGTGTATTATTATTTCATACTCATTATTCTTATTTGTATTATTATAATAATATAAACCAGCAACATTTGGATGTTGAGCACTGCTTACTATGAGGCTACTGACTGAATGTGATTCAGAAATGTGTCAAAATGATTTAAAAAATGATCGCGCCAAAAGCACATACTGGGTGCTCTCTTTGTCTCGGTCTGTTCCCGTTGGTGTCTCTTGTGTAAATGTAAATGTGAAAGTGGCTGTAGTTTGACTGTGCAGTCATTTGGATGAGCAGGGAATTACAGTTGAGCTGTTGTGGTTACCACCACCTTGAGTTCATTTTAGGAGATTTGCGAGGTTACATAGCAAGGCTGAAACAGCCTCATTCCTTTTATACTATATACGTCAATCATTTCCAAACGTGTGTCAAAAGTTAAACAAACTATTTACTCCTGTTTGACAACATTTTTTAAACACTACTCTCACTATTGCGAAATAGCTGAATGTAAATGTACATTTGACCTGTTTTGGATTCGCTGTATGAATTTAGTAGGACACAGGGTAGGGAAGTCTGACACTATTGAGAGACAGACTAACTTATTGTTGGTTTTTGTCATATTCTTGGAATTTGTTCAGAAAAATCTATAATAATGCTAGCCTTATCCTCTAACCATCTGCATGGAATGAGTGTTGTCAATTAAGGAATAAAAATTTTTGAAAAAGTGGTTATTAATAATTTTTTCATTTAATGGATGTTTTTAATTGAGAACTGATTTATTTTTTGGATGTTGATATTTATTTGGAAAATAAACTGTTAAAAAGATATGTTATAAAACTGTTCATGCACAATGATGCATAAATAAATTAATTAATGAAAATTATAAAAGAAATATATGAAGAAATATAATAAAAACTAAACATTTCATTTATTAATCTGCAAGAGCAGCTTTTGCTTTTAAGTGACTTTGGCTACATTCATATTTCAGCAAAATATGGTTGTAACCACTTGTTGGATTGTTGGATCCTGTTAATAAGTTCATAGAGTGTTATGTAGGTATGTTATGTAGTGATTATGAAGGTAGTCGAGCAAAACTACAATTTATTCATGTGAAAATGGTGCATAGTATTACGTGTTAGTAAATCACTAAGGAGCACTGAACCAAAAAAAAAAAAAAAAACATTATCCTGTTTTTTTTTGGCCTGTACCGCATAAATCACAAAAAAAGTTAAACAAACTTGGACGTCTTGGAGGAGTTTGCCTTTTGGCGAGAGTGTCTGATCACACTAAACTGAGTTTTCTCTCCAAAATCATCATCCCTTGAAGGCTGCACCATCGTTGTTATTCCTCACATACAGTCCTGTCTTGTTCTTATCTCAGGCTAATCAGAGCAATCCCTTTATGCATGTTTTTTTATATCAGCCTTTACCCAACCCTCTTGAAGTTAATGCTCCCTCGGCTGGAGTTCATCAAGACCGACTTAAATGTTCCTTAATTCCCAGATGACAAGCGGTAAAACCCTGACAGATGTGAGCATCTGGGTTTCAGTTTTGCTCTATATCGCTGCTGCCTGCAGAGCTCTCTGATAATAGCAGAACATGCCTGTCTGTCTGTGTGTGATTGTTTTGATGCTTGTGTGCCTATCAGACACAGGACCTGTCGTTGCTGCTATTAGATGAGAACGCTTTTGGAAAAAAAAATAAATAAATCAATTCGAGGAGAGTAACTTTACAAGGGTTTTTGTTTTTTCCGATGAAAAGCACCAAACGCTCACTGTGAAAATAGGAATGTTGGGGAAGACACTTTGCAAGGAGGCCAAAGTGGTCCAGAGGCAGCACGTTATCTAGTGTACCCGTCGGCATCATACCTCTCTGAGGGGATGGTTCAATGACGTGGGGCTGCTTCTACCATTACTCAGCCAGCTGCAGCTATTTGGCACCAGGAGGAGATATATAGGTGGTTTATTTATGGCCAGTCCTCCAGTCACCCTGACAGGCCCTCCACTCAACTCATTTGTATAACATCTGTCCCAAACGAAGTTGACTCTCGTTAAGGGATAATCACCGCAGTGGGCATTTGTTCAAATGCTTAATGTTCAAAGTCTTAAATTTACCTCAGCGCTTTTTTGTTTGTTTGCTTTTTTTCTTGACCTCTGTGTTGCGAAACTTTTCCCTATACCTCAGGAGGTAAAGTGTGATGTTGTTTTATTGCCACAAAGCTCTTAGGGAGGAGGTAAGGGTGGATGGTTGGATGTGCAAAGTGTCTGACTTAAAGACCAGAGACAGCAGTTCGCTTCCTTGTTTCTTTTAACCATGACCACAATCTTTGTGAGCATTAACCAACTCTTTTTAGTCGGATAAACGTAAGAAAAACCTTAACCGTAGAGGTGGTGAATCGTGAAACACTCATAGACATCAGTTTTCAGGTCATTGTAACAGTTTTGGAAGGTATTGACTGATCAGAAAGCGGTTATATATACTCTGGTATAGGC
This sequence comes from Bovichtus variegatus, assembly GCA_943593645.1. Classification (NCBI taxonomy): domain Eukaryota; kingdom Metazoa; phylum Chordata; class Actinopteri; order Perciformes; family Bovichtidae; genus Bovichtus; species Bovichtus variegatus. Next base: position 3,641,656 of record CALSCE010010661.1, read on the forward strand.
CAGGCTAACCGTTTCAACTGCTGCCAGCTTTTATTCTAAGCTAGGCTAACCATGTCCTGATTCCAGCTCTGTACCTAACTTACAGATATGAAGCTAGTTACCAATCTCCTCTTCTCTTTATTGGAAAGAAAAAATACGGCATCTATCACATAATTAAAAATGAACATTGTGTGACAGAGTTTATATGCGGGTGTACGGCGTTTATACAAACACTTATCTAAGAGATGTTACCTCAAATAGAATATGTACTAAAATATCTGCTCTTGACAGCATTCACCTGTTTGTTCCTGTGTTATGTGCAATGCTGTGATGTACCTGTTAAATTGTGTTGTTGGATATTCCTGTATGGGAACTTCAAAGTTTTGAACCGGAAAGTTGCGAACAAGTTGGCTAACGGAAAGTAATTCTCATCTGCTCGTCTGCCGTTGCTCTTCCTTCCTGTTCATATCTGCAGACTCTGTGGTCGTCTCACATTTCACTGGTACATTCTGATCATGTCTCATCTCCTGCATCTCTTTCTCTCCTCCTCCTCCTCCCTCTGCTCCCTACCTGGCACTGAGCTCCGTGTGCTGATTCAGCCCGTTGCGATAATATATGGGAGTTTTTCGGCCCTGATTTGGAGGCATTAAAATGCTGCGGGCAGTGGACAAAAGTAATCTCTCTTTCTGCCAAATGCAACGTTCAGCTCAGTGGGAGTCAGCGTGCTGGAGTAGCCCCTCTCAATGTATACAGCACATTCATGCTGCAACAGAAACACGCCATTGTCTATGCATCACTTGCTGTCTGATTTTGAGTGAAAATCTACTGCTATATTTTCTTGAACTTGATGAAATGTGCATTATAAACCACTTCAATGTGTCTCTCTTTTTATGTTGCAGGCGACACGCCTCATTGCCCGTAGAAGTCTCAGAGATCCCTCTAAACCTTATTGCCCCTCCATGTAGAAGAAGTTACCCCTGTCGCAAATGGAAGTCTGCATCTTTTGGGTAAATCGAAGGGTTTTTACTGAAGTCACCTTTTTTCCATCAGACCACAACCCTCTAAGCCCATTTCCTGACTATCTCATTCCAACCGTTTCTGTCCTGATGCCCGTTTACATTAGGAATCTGTTTATCAGCCTGATGAACCATCTAGTTTGTGACCCTGCCATTCCCCATGCTGCTGTGGAGTCTTTCTTTGTTTATCAGTCTTTTCATTTACTTCGTGAAGACTTCCACCGCCTACTGCGCACGAGCTTGTAGGTGGCCTCTTTAGCCTGCAAATCCACTCAGATATAAAAATGAACAACACTCGTCACAACCGCAGACATGAAGGAGAAGCGCAGTAGGGTAAGACTACTTTCTGGGATAAAGCTGGCATAACGGACCCCTGTGATGAATATCTCTTCCTTTAAATTCCCTCTATCTTTCAGGATTACTTCACGCGTGGTGAAAGAGTTGAAGGATATCTTAAAAAATAAGTGACAAGCCCTTCTGCACTGCTACAACTGTGTAGATTAATGCGAGCAGGGCGTTTGCAAAAAGCAGCATTCGGCACATACAGTACAGTGACACTGGCTGTGCGTGTCCTTTCGGTGTTCCTTTATGCTTTTCCTTGGAGTTCATTACAGCTGCTCAGCAAGGCCCTGAGAGCTCATCGGCAAATGAGGAGAGATAGGGAGAGATGAAAACCCTGTGAGCGTTGAGCAGTGGGACATAGGCTTCAAAAGCTTCATGGCAATTTCAAAGGGCTTTTATTCTTGACGCCTTGCTCGCTATAGCTATGAAGTATCCAGTGCTGGGCTTCAGAGCAATTCTAAAAGCAGGTTTGTTGGGGGGGAAAAGAGGTACAAAAATCTGACTATATAGGCTCTTGCCAGGGGAGGGAGGAGATGGTGAAAGCCCTAATGAGTCGTGTTTGTTCACCATGTTTATTGATTCTAATTAGCTGTGGAGATGAAAAGAGTACAAAGAATGAGTGCTAAACACTTGTGATTACAGTGAGGTCTTGAGCTGTCCCACTCCATTAGGAAGTATTTGCCAAAGAACATGAAGAACAAGTGCACATCAATTACAATTTCCCAGGGAGTTGTGTTCGGTATGACGTTCGGGTCAAGCTGGAACTTGCAATAGGAGGTAGGTGTGTAGATTGGATAATGAATGCAATTATGTTAATCCCCTTGAGAGACACGGAGGAAGTGACACATTGCTGCAGGTAAAATCCTTCTGTACAATGAAGCAGCTTTAGAAACATAGTATTGGGCTTTTATATTTGCCAGATATAAGATTAAATGTGTCAGCTGCAGGAAAAAAGTAATGGGAAGAGATGAGAACGCTCTTTTTTTTTTTTTTTACTTTTCTCGAACGTGTAGATTCATGGTGATCCTGCTCTTTACGAAACAGTTTTACATTGCTCAGTTCATGTTCATTAAAAGATTTATGGTGAGTCAAACTGTAAGACCACACAAAGCGTCTCATGTTGCCATAGCACTTCAGTTGAAGGTACTTCCATTAAAGCTGCATCCATTAATTTTGTTGGTCATTTTTGGGGAAGCCCGGCAAGCTGTAAACACAACAAGAACATATTATCATTTTACACAGTTGTTATAGCTAGTGTGCTAGTAAAAAGCTAGTTGCCTGATTCCACACCCAGAAAACATGGAGCAAAACGAGAGCCTTGGAACTGAACCAAAACCGTAAAGTTGTGGGCAGTAACACAATGAGCTGAAAGACGTTTCATAGAGCATAACATAGAAATATACTTTCAGCTGCTGTTCTAAGGTCAAGAATTCACTTTTAAACATCAGCTTGTAAGCCTACATGGACAAGAAGTATTTTAAGTGTGAAACAAACTCTATCTGCTGATGAAGAGCATGTGTATCACATGCTGTAGGGGAGTAGCAGCACTCTCACCCATTGTTATAGAAAATATGTTCATTCATTCCAATCTTCGAAGCTGTGCATGTATTTTGTTCTGTAAGTGAGTGTAAATTGCTGGCTGGAACAATTCTGCATGTGTTTGTGGAAGTGCTGTTTAGACCTCCTCAATAATGTTTGCCACCATCGTCCCTAACCAGGCTCTGTCATTTTGAGTTTGGAAAAAACCCTCTGCAGAAATTCCAGTCATATATGTAAAGATGATATGTTATTTTTCATCGTGGTCTGATTCTCCTTTGATCTGTTCTTTTTTTCTCTTTTTTAAAGAAATCTTAGTGAGGGTAACTGCAGGCTTTCAAAGCCTTCCAACATCTGATGTTAGTGTGGTTGTCTTTGGCCTTTGTAGTTGTCAATATGGTCTCTCCCCAGTGGTGTGAGGTCCAGCTTTTGCTCCTTTTTTCGATGGTGGTTAGGATGTAAATCCCAAGGAAGGCAGTGATCTGCCGAAAATACTTCTCTGTATACCTCAATATCAAGTTCATCCCTTTCTTCTCTTAGTCCGTTTGTTGTTGAAACTGATGTGACTATCTCCCTCTCTAGACTTTCGTCCATGTACACCCCGTCTACAATGGTGGGCACTACAATGGTGGGCACTACAATGAACCTGTGGTGCGGTCACGTTTCACCTTGTACTTGAAATATCTAGCCTTCGAGCAACGATCCAACAAAGAGCACACCTGGTCTGTGTTAAGTTTCATTCTGCTCTGTCCTGATGATGTCACCGGCACATACAGTATGCTGTCATCAGCCTCCATTTTGATTCATTTAAACTTTCAGACAAAGTCCCCAAAGTTTTGTATTCGATGTTAAATATTAAAACACAGAGTTGCAAGGATAGTGGTAAAATATGTGTAGAGGTTTACAATTTGTAGCCAAATTGTTTGTGTATTTGACATAGCCTGTGTGGATTTGATTCCTTGACATAGAGGCGATGGTATACTGTAGAGATGGTTGTCAATTGCCTCGGTGGTGGTGGGGCTCTAAAGGGTTTCATGGGCAATTAAGGCCAGGGCATGCTTGAACAGAACTAGTTAACACAAAGGTCCATCACGCCACATTTAAAGGCGAAAGTGTTGATATCGGTTCTGAGTGGCAACCCTCGAAGGCGCGTCAAAAAGTCTGCCATCATAGAGAACGGTGAGATGAGATGAAACGTACAAATGGGCATAACGACGCACACTTTCAGAGTGTCTTTCAGCAAAGCCATTCATGGGGTTGCACTGGTGCAGACAAAAAGTGTCTCAAGTAGGTGAGAAGATTGCAAGAAATAGCCTAACTTCGCTAATCAAGGTGTTTGTTGGATTTTCGCTTTTGTAAAATGTCAATATTGTCAGATACAATCCCAATTCTGATGTCGGAAAGGTGTGGATGCAATGGCTTTCAGACAATCCAACAAGCAATCAAAAGCATACAGACACCTTTTACGTCACTAAGAAGGCCACTTATCTTGAAGTGAGGGTCCTCGATAAACATCCGCACAGTACGCCTCCCATTGTCTGTTGGCATGATGGTGATAATTACAGCTTAACCAAGTTGCCACAGGGTCCCTCCATCGCCTGTGGTCACATACGTGTCGGAGTTGTTAACAATGCTTAGGTGTTGACAGAGCTGTCCTTCCTCAGTAGATGCTGTCCTGGGTGACTGATTATGCGAAAGCTAAGCAAATACTGGGATGTGTTTTTTAGATTAGAGGTCTTCAAGGGTCCCAACCCGACTCGCATTTTTTATTCAAAACAGAAAGGCCTGAACCAAAGGGTATACCCTGATCTCGGTCTCCCAATCCAAATAGACCTGAGGATAATTATACCCGATCCAAAATGCGATCGACCCAAACACACTCAAGGCCTGACCCTCAGAACCAAGTGGACCGTAAAGACCTCTACTCAAATACCCCTGGAAATTTGAATCCCTAAGCCTCCCAGAACTTCCTTACTCGGTTTGAAAAGTTCTTTGCCTGACAGGTACTTTAGCCATGTGTTCTTGTTCACCATGTGTATCTGACCATGGCCCTCCCAACAACATATGCGTCTCTCAGTACTGTTGTTAGTTTAGGAAAGCAGATATGCTCATTTGTTCCTTTGTTTCTCTTTGCTCTTGATTTGAGGAGTGAGCTGTGCATGTTTTAATAAAGTCTGACCTCCTCTGTTGTGTTGCCCCAGGTGGTCACAGCACCAACCTCTAATGCAGTTGTTGGTCTTTTACAATGACATTGGTGGTGAAATTAAATTGTCTCATCTATTCATTCTGCTGGTGTTATCTGGCGCTCTGCAAAAAGTCCTGAGGAGTGAGAGAGTGTAGAAAGGGGGATTTGCTGCTTATTTTTTTCCCCAGTATGCATGGTTATTGATGCCTTTGTGCATATTGACAATGCACCTTGCTCTGTTCCCATTTTATATGCATTCGTAAGCAGGTCTCTGATATCCTTTTTTTTTTTAAGATTGTAAAATATACACACTGTTGGACTTATGGCTATTATTCCTTAGAGTAAGTTTTGTATGACTTTGCATCTGTTTCAGGATATATTTAATAGGGATTAAGTCATTGAATGACTTACACGCTTAAGTTTTAAAATTCAAGGTAAAAAGCAAAACAAAACAAATGGGCTGTCAGTTTCTGACTTTATCAGGATGAACTAAGAAATAATCAGCAGTCTTTCACCTTGCCATTCAGGGCTTTTCTTTCCGTCTGTTTTGAGACAAAATCCTGGTCCGAAGTTGCTTAATTCAGTCCACGGACTGCCTGATGCAACAAAATATTAATTTGCCCCTGGCTCACGTTGGTATTATTTTGTGCTGAGATGCATAGTGAGTGGCTGGTTTACTCAACTCAAGATACCCTTGACAAATGGCTGCGCTGCTTTGCCTCTGAAGCGGAATGGGAGTGGCAGTGTGTGAACGTGATCAGCATGCAGGCTGTGTAGGGGCAAAGTTAGCCTCACGCCACTCAGTCGACTCTGCCTTCATTTCATTTAGGCACACTTTGATGTCGACTGACTCGCTAATGTATCAGTCCACTTCCAAATCGTAGCCCTACATATATTAAAGTTGTCAGTGGCAATGTTTCCATTCTGTACTTTCTCTATCTCTGTTGCACCAACACTTGTCATCCCTGCCTTTAAAAATAAAATAAAATTTTTGTAATTTGCCGGCCTGCTCCGAGATTGTATTGAAGTCCGTCACAATACCGGAGTGAGACTTGGGATTTGTTTTCTCTGCACCCACAGTGCCTGATTACGAAGCCACTGTGTCTTTTGCGTCTTTCAAGCAGCTATTTTGTTTGTAATTAAAATCATGTTGGATTTTTTCCTGCATGGTGCCGGAGCAGAAAAAGAAGTTTCACACATCTGTGTGATTGTTTGGGATTGTGACGCAGTGTTCAGCACATTCAGCTGGATGGGATTTATAAATAACCACAATGCCTGTCATTGGAGCTGGGGGAATATTTATAGATTTCCGTGAATACTCTGCCCCAGTTGCATTCACTTGAACACAAGCAGGTGTTGGCAGAAGTACATTCTCCTTCACCAGGGTGGGTGGCCTTTACTAAGCACATATTCAGCACTGTCAAATCGACATCACGTGCGTTTTCCATTCCACTCTTGTTTTATTGTCACTTTTCATGAGGAGTTCGTCTCATCCCGTCAACACAGTTTTGTAATGTTTTATGCGAATCTGGGGGTGCTGAGAAAATGACTCAAGTGATCACCGAAGTACCTCTGCTTGTTCTTGGAGACTATTGAACGTTTCAAAGTCTGTGACCGAATGTTGCTTTTCCAAGACACCAAGTGATGTGCCGAGTGTGTGGAAGTGTGCAAGACTCCACAAAACCTGCATTAGAGATGAATTTACAGGGCAAAGCGAGTCTAATAAAAAAGTGTTGGGAAGCAATGCATCACCTGGTAATGTCTTACGGTAATGGGATTGCTTTTTTCAGTAATATGTAGTGTAAAGGAATCTGATATTCATTGCTAAAATTCCAATTTACATTGTTTCTTTGTTTCTTTATTATGCATATAAATAAAAAGATACAATATATTATTTGCAAGGGAATGTGATGGAGAAATGCCTCAAAGCCCTCCAGGGGCTTGAAAAGTAGCTTTCCCCAGATATTATATTACAGGAACTAATTGCAGTCATGTAATATACACAATTTGTATGCATCTATCAACAATTATCGAGACTCTAAAGCTCCGAGCATACACTCATGCGATAGAAGCTTATAGTTTTCATGAGACAAGAAACATTTCACCCTTCACATCATGTACTATACTGGCACAATACTATCTCCTTTATGTAGTACTGCATTTATTTAATTTCCCTTTTTTTTTCAATAGCTTGTGTCTCTGTTTGTTCCATCAGAATAAAAAAAATAGAAAAAAAAAAGGATGCGGTTGGATAATAGATAATTATTCTGTTGCAGCTGCATCATATCATCTCCCCACATCCTCACTTGAACAGAAACAAACAGGCTGCTTTCTTTGGGCTCTTAAAGTAAAAGAAACTTAACAAGCACCCTTGATTTCCACTAATGGGTTTGTTTGTGTTATCTCAATTATTGGCTCCTTGTCTGTTAATTTACTCCCAGTCTCCAAAAACTGTAGTCTCCTGCCTGTATGGGAGCTGGTTGATGTACGACGTACAGGGACCAGGCAGTCTATAGGGCTCCTCCCACCGGGCTAAAGCCGCCGATTATGGGAAGGAGGCAGCAGGGAAGGAGGGCTAATTCATCACTATCACGGGCCTGCTGCCTCCAAAAGGCAGTTAATTAACTTCCCTCTCGGCCGTGAGAGGACGCATGAGTATGTGTGAGCTCGGCCGGCAGTCCCATGATGCAGCCTGCAGAGCGTGGATATGTGAGGTCCAATCCCCAACCCACTGGGAGGCTGAGCTTGCCTGCAGGAACCACACTGGGGGTTTCTGGAGGACATATTTTTTGCTCAATCAGTTAAGAGCTGGATCCACAGATATATAAATGACCAGATTATTTACATAGCTTTAACGTCCCTCTGTGCCGACCTTCAGGGCTGTAAAAGTGTAGCCAACAAATTGGCAGTGTAGCGTCTGTGCTTGTGTAGAAGAGTGTGAAGCTTGTGTGTTTTCTTCTGTCAAGTCCGTGTGCAAGTCTTGACCTTTTTTTTTTTTTTTTTTTTTATTATCAGAAAGTAATAATTTATGCGATGAAATCTGCCAGAGCCCTGCACTTTCACTCACTTTAAAAGAGAGTGAGGTTTTTCTTCCTGTTTTAAGTTGATTTAGTGATAACTTTGTGAGACGCCTTTGTCCTGATCCAAACAATAGTGTTCAGCTGTACTTTCAATCGCTGCTACCGTCACAGAAAGCTAACATTTCTTTTCAAAGATGGTTCACATTACAAGACTTCGAGCAGACTAAATGGCATAATCCTTACTTTTCCTGGTAAGCTTTTAATGTGACAAGCCTGCAGGACAGTGAAGGTATCTTAACACAGATAAAATGGCAAAGTAGAAGTGATTGATGAGTCTGTTAAGCCCAAGTGAAAGACTTAAGACTTTTGAACCCTTGAGCTCATCACTTATTGTCACTCTACCTTTTATATACTGATACTTACTGTTTCACACCTTTTTACATCTCTGTGTATATGTATATACATAGTTATTACTTCTCATGTGTTACTTCTCATTATGCATATACAGTACATCTACTCCATCCCTGTTTACATTACAGTTCATTCATATTGCAATCCCTGTCTACTACAAATACATTTTTCTTTTCTTTTAGCTTTTTAACTTTGCACTATTTCATGTCTCTGTTCCCCATTTCTACATGCATGATTTAGTTTTTATACATATTTAATGAGCATTGTTGAAGGAAGGCGGCTTCTCTGTGTGAGAATAGTGAACTTAAACTTGAAACTGGAACTTCTGGCGAGAGAAAACTTTGTAGTAACGCAAATCAATGGCAGTTGGCAACATGGCCTGATTTAACATGCCATGTATGTCACCCACGCTGCCATGCTGGTAGTATTCTCACACAGTAATTGTTAATTGTTTGTTGGAATCATGAGGCTTTTAATATCAAATGGCAACTGCTGAACCGATGAATGAAATGCTGACTGCGAGAGTGCATTGAGTTCCAGAAGCGGGGGGAACAAAGACCAGCCCGGACGTGATGTCGTGACTTCAGCTCTTGATAAAGATGATGGTAGTCTAGTTGTCTAGTAGTTAGGCTTTCAAAACGAACACCGGAAGATTGTGAGTTCAATACCAGGCTGCCACCATTGTGCTCACTTAACCCTGAGTTGCTCCAGGGGACTGTCCCTGTAGTTAGTTCACTGTAAGTCTGCTAAATGACCTGTAATGATAACGTAATAATATAAATACCCCCTGGGGAAACTTCTCTGCGGCGCTGTGTCAGAGCTAGCATAATCATTCATACATAAAGACATTTTTTTTTTTTTTAAAGCCAAAGATCATACCTATAAAGATCAGAAAACCAATAAAACCGATGAAAGCAACAAAACGGATATGGCCAGTAAAACCAGAATATTGCACGTTCTCTGTGGCCGTGTAAAGTTCTACCCATGTAGCACTGAAGAGCTGTTTTTTAAATTCCTAAAACAGCCGCAGCATCGACTCTAGGTGGCATTTACATGGAACATTTGCTACCAATCATATTGGCGGACAAGGTTGAGTTGAAAGCATTTTCTAATATATTGTTGTGGGCAGGGTCTTGTTACCTTTTTTTAAAGCTTGGACTAAAACCAGCCAGTTTGAGTCCCGACTGCTTGCTGTGCCGATGCTGTGCATTGGCAGATGCTGCTGTAATAACCTTTTTTCTTCCCAGCATAGCATCGTAGTACCTCCAATGAACAGAGGCTGCATATGTCTTATCGGTTCAAACCTTTTCGTTGACACAGTTGCAATATTGTCATACATACAGTATTCGCAAACCGTCGCCAACATGTAATGTCTGTTTTTTTACCCCAGCAGTATCACTACACATCCAACTGAAACATTGTTGCATAGTTCGAAGATTTACACGCTGCACTGAATAGCTCGTCTGTTGATAGCCATCGCTGGAAACTTCTTCAGGAAGAAACTCATCTCCTGTGAGTTTCTTCCTGAAGAAGTTTCTTCCTGCCTGTACAGATCTGGGCTGGACGGAATCAGTACCTTTCACATAATCATTGTGATCATCTTTAAAACATTTTTTTTTTTTTAGTTAAGCCCACCAAGCTGCTACTGGCTCGTGCGGCCTCCTCCTTCTCTCTCTGCGATGGGCAGAAGCCAATCGATCGTGAATTTGGCTCTGCCAGATTCCGTTCAGTTTTTCTGCACTGCTCTTGGGAGTTCTCAGCGTTGAAATAAACTCTTTAGGCTAGGGCTTGGCACTGCTGAGAAATGTGAGGGTGTTTGCAGAATGAGCTGCACTGCTGGCCAGCGGCGGCAGCAGCAGCAGCAGCAGCAGCAGGGACATTGATCCCCCTGCATTCTCTTCATTAGCCCCAACCAGATGACACAGAAACTGCTCCACATCAAAAGAGCACGAGGAAATCAAATGCCACAATGTGTCGTTTACTAGACTTTTAACAAATGCCCAGCTGGTGTTACTGACACGATATGTTCACCACCCACACTGAATTAGTTGCTGCCCAGATAAGTCACTTTTGATCACATTAAAATGAATAAACCAACATTTTTTTATCGCCCTTTTTTAAAGTTTCAGTTTGCACCACTGTTGCACAGTTATTACCTACAACAGTTATATTGCCCACCAAGTCATAAAGCTGACAATGTAAGCCATAACTAACTGAAGAGATTATTAGCTGGAGGTGTTCTCTTTCTTGTGAACTTTTGCTCTGTTTTCTACTCTGTTATTTCTTTTTACATGGGCGCAATAGAGAAAGCAATTTTCTCTTTTCTGTCTGAAACATCAATTCATTCTTACTTGTGACTGGAGGAGCCTCTTATGAGTGCAGTCTTACTGACATGCTTTAAATATATATATATAGATATATATAGATATATAGATATATATATATCTATATATATATATATAGATATATATATAGATAGATAGATA
>CALSCE010010661.1:3663490-3681885 GCA_943593645.1 Bovichtus variegatus
ATGTACCAGCAGTACAGACACTATCATGAATGTACCAGCAGTACAGAAATTAGCGGCAGGACCTCTGATCGTATGGACTTGGTTTGGGAACTGGAGAGTCGCTGGTTCATGTTCCCGAACAGACCGAGTATGAAGTGTGGACAGGTACATGGAGAGCTGCCAGTTCATCTCCTGCGCACTGTCGAGGTGCCCTTGAGCAAGGCCTGCTCTCCGGTGGCTGTGTGTATATATAATAGCTGCACACTGCTTTTAATACTAGGATGAGTTAAATGCACTGTGTGTGCTAGCTATCAACAGTGTACCAACTTCTGTTTTTAATTTCTTTGTGAGTTACACTGACAGAACACAGGGGAGAGGTCGTATGACATGCAACACAGGCCAAATCAATCCAAGGTTGTTGCAATTAGATGGTATGCGTCTTAACCAGTAGACTACCAGGATGCCCCAGTATGAGATGAGAATGGGTGAAATTTGCGAACAGTTCATTACAGTCGGTATCAACAAACAGTAGCAATACTAATAGTAGTATTCTTTTCCGCAGCCTTTGTCGATCTTCATTTGGGTCTCGTAAGGCACCAATGATCCAAGGGTATTTCCCTTGCAATAACTCCACTAACATTTATTTTTCTGCTGGACGTTTACCTGGTCCCGGGATAACGAGCTCCATGTCAGCATGGATGGTTTAATTTCCCTCCGTACATTTTCTTATTCAACAACGTCGCCACTATGTGTAGATGATGCCTGAAAAAAAGCCAGCCATAATTAATGTAGGCTACCGACATAAGAGTGCAACCATTTCTGCAGAAAAGAATGGAGAAAATGTTCGGCATCTCTGCACTCCTGGAGCTATGTAACCTTTTTTTTACTCATCATACCAGGAGTTGAGAGAACATTGTTTAGGCTGCACCTCAGCCAATGATGTAAAAATAAAAATATTCAGCTCTTTGTATTTTGCACTTTGGTTAGCTGATTTGAAACTATTGGTTGAATTTATATTCTATTGTTTCTGTTTGTTGCACTTACTTTGGTTTGGCTTATTTGAAGCTATTGTTCTGCACTTGTATGATTTCACCTGTTTGAAGCTGATGTACTTGCAAGATTCTCGCTGTTTGGAGTCGTATCCTCATGATTGTTTGCACTTATTGTAAGTCGCTTTGCTAAATGAACTATAATGTAATGTTATGTGCTGCGCTTCATTCCATTTTGAACTCCTTGTTTGTCAGACGAGATTCCTCAATTTCATGGTTTGTGCTGCTTGTTTTGATTTGTGGTTACGGCTGCTGATTTAAAGAAAATCTAATGATTAATGATTAGTCTATAAAATGTCAGAATATAGTAAAAAAAATGGCCATCATATTTTTCCAGAACCAGAGGTGACATCTGTCCAAAGCTATAGTCAATATTCAAAATACAATAACATGAAACTGACAAAATCTTTCCTTGATTTTCTTCGTGGATTGGCTCTTGAAAATGTTATCGATCTGTTCATTGACCAGCTGTTAGTAAACAGAAATCATTTTAAACCAGAAGTGTAGTTATTTTTAACATCATTCCTGTCCAAAAAACTATATTGCATCAATAATATAGTTGCATGGTTACTTTTATCGGTTGGAATCAAACATACACACTGCCTAAAGAAAAGTTCATATGTATTAAAATTGAACATTAAGGTGTTAATAGTGGAATATATATTGGTCAATTATTTTGCTTTTTAAAATTATGTAAATATAGATTTTTATAGCATTTCTCAGCCCATGATCTGGCTATGGATGAGAAGTACATAGGCTGCTCAAAGCTGTCAAGGAAAAGAAAATTGCACATTCTGCTCCATTCTTACCGTCTAGACACAGCAGGCTGCCTGCTCATCTGACAGCAGATGCCTGAAGTGGCAGCAGGTGTTGTTGAGGACTAGTATATGTGCAAATAAAAGCTTGATTGGTGCCCTAGGAGCAGCCGAAGGAAACAGCCGCCATGAAAGTAAATCAATGTGGATTTGTTCATTAGCTAATCCAGGGTTAATGGTATTACTGATGCTGCTCTGCTGTTTGCCCTTTGTGACAAAGGTCAGTCTCTACCTATTAAAACACTTCTGTTATGCTTGGCTGGCTTCAGCAGTATGCAGGCCCTGTACTGAAGCCACACCAACAGAAATCAGCCTCGGCTACAGTCGTACGTTGGCATCATGGAGCACGATAATATCCATGTCTGCTATGTGTCAAAAGTCATTTTGTGATGAATTGTTTATCAGAGGAAGGGAAGGGTGCAATAGTTCCTAAAACAGCTGTACTCCCATCACAACACACACACACACACACACACACACACATCCCTTCTACTGACATAAAACTCCTGGGTTCAGTACAAGCCTCCAGAACAAGGGCGTGTGTTGCAGTGTGAATGGCTGTTATTTTCTGACATGGGAGCAATTTAACACATCGTGGCACATTGTGAATTAAAGTGAAGCAACCAATTATTTATTATTTTTTTTACCTCCGAACAAGTTTCTGAATATGAAATCTGACATTAGACCCAACCGCTGCCAAAATGACCTTTTCCACAAGGCCGAACAACTCTATCCACATCTCGTGGGCCATAATTTTGTCTTCTGGGTGTTGGAACAGTTGTATTCTTTTTTACAAAGCCTCCGACCTTCATTATTCTGTTCTTTTGGTCTGTCACTGATGTGAGGCTACTGTTTCAGCCCCCTGGATCTCTTATGTTACACTGTACATGGAGAAACGGAGGTAAAAAAAAGAAACATTTGGCATTTGCTCAACGGTTGTAACCACCACTTTATGGCAACTTTTGTGATTCCGTTGTACGAGGTACAACCTCACACCAGACGATGAAAGAAGCCATTTCAAATATTAACAATGACTCCTTTCTGCTTCATTAAAATGAAAGTGATTACCAGAGTAGAGATTTACCCGAGATGATGTACAATAGCAAATCTATTTTTCTGCATGTTATGTAATTTTCTGGACCTGGAAGAATGCCAGTTTTCCCCTCTCTTGCTTACTCACCATGTGCGGTTGTAGCCGCTCAACTTCATGGCTGGATTTTACCCACGCTCCCTCGCCAGGCGAAGGCTCTCACAAAGGACAGTAGTCTGCTCCCTCACCCTCAGGAAAGCCAGCGGGTGAAGGAACAGTATGTCTTTCCTTGGACATGTGTGTTAATGGATGATGAGGGATGAGAGACAGCAGGCGAGTTACTGGGAGGCAGCCAGCGCATCCCTCAGTATCAGTCACATGGAGCCCGGTGCCTAACTGGCCCTCAGGAAAGAGGACGCCACTGCCTGGCACCCAGGAGCAATGTTCCTACAAAGTGAAAAACATGAATCTAACCTAAGAATTACCATTCCGATGGTAGCTTCTGATGGCCTCCACACACCCTTTTCGTAAATCTGCATTACAAGATTATGGAGCCACTGAACCCTGCATTCTACCATCTTACTGTTCTCTTTGTTCCCCAACAAAATACATGTGGATATTTCAGAGGGAGGGGAAAACGAAACAAGTGTGCTTTATGTATTGGCTACAGGGCTAATATCTTTGTAATTGGTGTTAAGCAGCTGCTTGGGCTTTACATATTGATGTTCTGTAGCTGCAGCAGTAGGCGCTCCACGCGACTCCCATTTACAGGGGGCGTTTTAAGGCAGGAACCCTGCATGCGGTCTCCACCTCAGATCTCTGGGAGAGGGGTGTTGATCCCACTAAAGTGTGCCTCGCAGTGCCCTCAGGGAGGAGGAAAGGGGGCTGCATCAAGCTGTAATTGATAGATTGATGGTTCATCCCTCTGGTGCCGAAGGGAAAACAACATACACCCCCTCCTACACACACAGTAAGCTTTCACAGCCATATATACACAAAGCAACGTATATACATACACACACACACGCACACGCACACACACACACACACACACAAGAAGATGCTGAGATTTGTGGATCTGGTTTGACTTCAGTGATTTGTCTTGAAACAGATTCACAGTGTTACACAATCTTTTTTTTTTTTCAGTGTTTCCTTGTTGGCCCAATCAGTGTGATTGTGTGTGCAAGATCTAATTGATCCGTGCCACAACTCTGTAGGTTAGTTCATGCCAAAGGGGGTAGTGGCCTGGCATGGCATCAAATTATCTGATGCAGTTGTAATCAGCTAATGACTGAGTGCCACCATGCAGCATCACATGTTTCCTGCACTCGCTGTCCACAGTCCTGTCACTAGTCATGCTTCCCTTTCAGGAATCTGCATGTCATTGTCAAAGCAACAGACGCTTACAGTTTGATGGACTGTTGAATATTTTGAATACAAAATATTCAAAGATCTACTGGGAAAAATAATACAGACACAACGTCATACTAATTCATAAATAACTGTTGGGAAAACTTCATGCTACAGCATCCTCAACATATTACTCTGAGCAAAGGTTTGTTGTTGCTTTTTATTTATTGGTTGCGATGCTGTTAGCCTATATTTGCTGTCTGTAAGTCAGTTGGACTGCGGTTGTGTAATGAACACAATCTAACTATGATTGACATGACGTGTTGAATTTGAAGTCATCCGTTTTGTAGCTGGACTTTCGTAGCTAACCATGTATTGTAATTTACCCTTCTCTATTTCGATGTAGGGTTGGAAGTAGCCTAGTACAAAAATATTTTGTACTACAACTGTGTAGCACTGAACTGAAAGGGGGTGAACACTTCCTTTAACCTGCTTCTGATACAGTAGTTCGACGCAAACTCTGACAACTTTTAAAAATGCATGTGCTTCCTTTTTTTTTTTTCTTTCCTGTTTTTGGCGAGCAGATCATTCGGCGGTCCGTAGCCTAGCGACCACCAGATAGCAGCAACACTCATCCATCCTGTTAACATGCTGCTGAAATAGCCAGGAAGGGTCGAGATAAAATATTCTCCATAATCAAACCCTCTCTCCCTCTGAAAGTTGGTGTCTAAACATTTTCTCTTCCCTTACAGCCAGAGGCAAACTTAGGCTATTGTTATGCTGGAGCCGGGCAAATATAACTGCAGTATACAATATGCAATAGACGGCTCTTATTGTCCTCTTTGTCAATACATAGGGTTTGCGTATGTGAGAAGGCCGGCTTGGTAATGAGGATGCAGGCAACAACAAGGCCCCAGTGAATAGTGTTGGTAATGGATGAATGTGCTTTCTGGTCCTCAGTGGTTTGCATTCTCCAACTTTTCACATGTTTCCTCGGCGTGTCTAAAGATTGTCTATTCATTTATCTCTAGCCTCTATTTAACTGATATTCTTTCTCTTTGCTGATATCAGTGTGAAACAGTGTCCTTTTGATTCAAATGAAAAATGGTACTATCCATATCTTACTGATATGGCCCAGCAAAGCACAGAATTAGATTCTGGAGATGAACGGTTTTAAAATGAATGTTATTATTTGAAAATTGTCTCCATTTGGGGATGCCCCAAAACTTAAAGCATTTTTGCATAAGACGCGATAAGACAGAGTTCTCTTCTTCTTTTTTTTTTCTTCTGCTATAAGCAAAATCCACAGAATTCTGACTTTAATTCATTCAGAGTAGAAGCTCATCTCCTCCTTTCACTCCTCAACATACATGTTCTAACTCAGGGGTGTCAAACTCATTTTCACCGAGGGCCACATCAGCATAATGGTTGCCCGCAAAGAGCCAGATGTAACTTTGAGGCAGTATAAATGTAGCTAAATGTAACTAAATGTAATGTAAAATAAATGCAACTACTCCTTCATGTTAAATAACTCTGGAATTGTATTATTCAACTTACAAATATTACATATATATTTGCATAAATGTAAAAAGAAATTGCTGCACACAGCCTTGCAAGGGGATACATCCAACTAATGAGAGATGGTTTGATTACAGTGAACATTTGTCTGCATAAACACATAAACCTGCAAACACGAAATACATTGTTAGACATATAACAAAGTATATGTAATATACTCAAAATAACAACACAAAGGTTATCTCAGTTCACAACTATATTGGTCAAGTTTAAGGTGAAGTTGATGAGGAGATGCTGCCTGTCCTTTAACACACCACATGAATCCCCTCTCCACCATCCTCATCCATTGATCATACTTCTGTATGTACTTCTGTATGGTACGGCACGTCGCCGTGCTCCGATCCCATCTCCTGCAAGAACAGCTGGAACTGACGATGATTTAGGCCACGCGCCCGAATGAAGTTCACTGTTTTCATGACTGTGGTCACTATATCATTCATCCACAGCACCTTCCCACACAAAGCTTCTTGATGGATAATGCAATGATACGTTATCAGAGGCGTGTGACAGTTACTTTTTTGCATTTTATCCTTCATTAGCCCAACAAAGCCCGCTTTACCTCCACACATTGCAGGTGCACCGTCTGTAGTTAATCCCACCAACTTTTCCCAGGGCAATGCGTTTTTACTTACGGACTTCTCCACCGCATCAAAAATGTCCCGTCCTGTCCGGTCCCATGCATGGCAGCTACATCCAACAGCTCCTCAGTGACAGAAAGGTCCGACTTGACGCCTCTAATAAAAATGGATAGCTGCGCTGTATCCGTGTTGTCCGTGCTTTCATCAAGAGCTAATGAAAAAGCTATGTAGCTACGTGTCTCTTCGGCCAGCTGTGTTGCCAGGTTTCCTGCTAGTTCCTTAACTCGGTCCACAATGGTGTTTCTTGATAAACTGACATTTTTAAAAGTCTGTATCTGGTCGGGACACACCTGCTCACAGACCTTCAGCATGCACTGCTTCAAAAATGCACCCTCTGAAAAAGACTTTGCAGCGCGGGCAATTTCTTCAGCCACAATAAAGCTAGCTTTCACTGCAGCATTGTTTTTGGTTGTGGCTCTCTTGAACATATCCTGCTGCGATCGCAATTTGCCTTTTAATTCTTGCATTATTTGTTGTTTTTCTTGAAGGCTCACTTGGCATACTTAGCTCCTTGTTTGGTGTCAACATGCCGACGTAGATTGAACTCTACATACAGTGCTGGTCACTGCGTAGCTGGTCGCTGCTGCGTAGCTGGTCGCTGCTGCTGCTGCGTAGCTGGTCGCTGCTGCTGCTGCGTAGCTGGTCGCTGCTGCGTAGCTGCTGCTCACAGAATAACTCAATTTCTCTCTGATATAAGTTATTTCTCTGAACCCTTATCTGTTCCTGGCGTCCTGGACTCCTAGCAGGCTTCTAGTTATGAAGCTGTGGTCCGTCATATGCGTATGAATAAACATTTTCAACCTCTTCAGTGTCAAAATTAGCATTGGGATATACATATTTCTCACTGTTGAGACTTGACCTAGCCTGACCGCTCTCCCTTCCATTACGTTCCATTCGGTTTTTCCTAATGATGTGGAAATGCAATTATCTTACAAAAAAAAAAAAAAACGACTCCAGATGTTAATGTTGCATATATTTATGTATATTATTTAGAAAATCTAGTTACTACACATTGATTCACTGGGGTCTCCAACTTGCAAGTTGCTCTTTAATGTTACTTTAAAGGGCAAGTCAACCGATTTTACACCTCAAAATCAGTTACAGGTGTTGGGGCTGATTCAAACTATGTCCAAATAGCTTTTGATTGAGTAGCCAAATACTATAACTGAAAGTCAGGGAGCTTTGGCCCTGCTTGTTCAGTGGGGCAACATAGAGTTTTGAGCTCGACTACAGTAACTTTACCGTTCTACAGGAATCTAGAAATTTGTCTAACTCTGGTGTGTACCACATCGAAGGGGACGAGGGGGAAAAAGAGATGAGATATTAACATTTGTTCCAATGATAGCTAAAGGATTGAGATGGAGTATATGTATCAATCGTACCAACATTTATTTTTTGTAAAACTGCCAAAAGAAAGGACCATTCTCATCGATTTTTAAATGTATTTTCGGCATCTAGTGAAAGGGCAACTCCTGCTATTTTTTTTTGCACAGTGAATTATGTTGAGCAACCTTCGACTATTATCAGAGGAAAGGCAGTTTATAATAAAGGCGGTCTGATCTTTATTTATAAGGTATTTATTAATATATAGGTACAGCATTCTGCAGTCTAGTGGTTATAACCTTGGGAAACACTTTACATTCTGCTGAGAGGAGGGCAATTGGCCAATAGGATGCACAGCGTTTTGGGTCTTTGTCTGGCTTTAACAGAACTCTAATCAGAGCCTGTACTTACATTTTAGGTAATTGGTAGATCTCAAATGCATGCTTAAACATATCCATCAGTAGTGCAATCAGACTGGATGCAAAAGCTTTGAAGAAGTCAATGGGGAACCCGTCTGGCCCTGGCCATTTTCCCTCCTGAAAGCTTTCCTATTGCATCTAGGACTTCCTGTTTGCTGCATCAACTTTGATACTTCTATAATTCTGTTCATCATGAGTCAGACAAGGTTATAGGAGTGCAAAGTTAAATTAATGGAGTACTCTGTTAAGAGCTTGTAGGGTATAAAATGCTATAAAAATGTCCCTCTTTGTTTCCTCAGGAGCTATAGGTCCTTGTAGACTTCAGTTTCAGTAGTTAGAAAAACAACTAATGCTGCTGCTCGTGTAGTGGCGAGGACCGCCTCACCTACTGTAGGTTACTTTTGCACACATCCTCTTCATCCTAATCACGTGTCTGTTATTTTCCTGAAGTGCCTCCTCTACTGTTATATAGTGTTCCTATGTTTGTCTGTGTTTAAATCATTCCCGGATTGACCCTATGGACTCAATCACTGCAGACTGGAGTAACTGCATCGCCGCAGATAATTGCAATGGCTATTATGAAAATGAAATGGAAAATAAAAATGCAGCTTTTTTTTTTTTTTTTTGCCACACACTCTCACGACTGGTAAATAGCAATCCTTATCCCCCAGTTGTGGTTTGAGTGTGAACAATAGTCCTATTCAAACACTACTTTTCAGCTTTGATATTTAACAAAGGCAACATCAAAAATAATCATTGCTTACTCTGTGGGCAGTATAAGCGCATCACATAAGCTGCATGGGTGTGTAAATACACACCACATCCAAGCGGTGTAATGCGAACACAATCTGATTTGACTTTTACAGAGAAAACTTGTAAAAAAAAAAAAAAAAAAAAAGGAAAGTATTTTAAATGTAAATGTAGCCTCGCATGAAATGGGAAGATCTTCACTGTCTACTTAATTCATGCAAAGACTGCATGAACGCCCGAAGCATTAGTGCTGAGGGTGAGTTAAAACCCCCATCACCGCCATTTTGGGATATTTGATCAGTTGTAGCCATGGTTACAGAAGAGAAGTGTAGTTTGAGAGCTCAAGGATGAAGACAGAAAATAAAGTCGAAGACATTGAGATACTGATGAAAGTCGATCAATAAAGCAGCAGAACATGAAAAGAAAGAAAACATGGTCACGGTAGCGCATAAGTAAAACAGTGTGAGTGAGATTTTTCAAGTCAATCGGTTCTTTATGAACTAATGAATACAGTTTTATTGCTGGGGATCAGTTCCACATACAGCCACAGATCAGCTCAGACCAGGCAGCTAGGCAGAACCCGAGGAGCACAGTCTGCCATCCCCACTGAAGAAATGGATGCTCATCTCTAATTCCACATTTTTCTCTAGACCCAGATAATAGTCGCATTAAGTCTTGTGTCGTGCCTGCAGCTTTGATTCTTTTTGGCTTGTTCCTCTTTCTACACACATACTTTTACTTCCCCTTTTTTTTCAATCTCTGCTATAATCCAAGGAACTGTATTTTCCCCTTATTCACGAAAAACCCGTCATAGGTGTAGAATTTATTCAGGTATAGGGTGCCACTGAATCTGAGTCCCCGCCAACATTTTTAACAAACTCTTGAAATGTAACTTTTTTTTTTTTTTTTAAACACTAATGTCTGTGCAGATTTGCCTGGTTTGTATGTTTCCTCTATTTTACTGGCAATATGAGGGATACTCAGGTGATAAACTTGCAACTGTAAAGGTCAACATGATCATTTTATATGGAGTTGTGTTTCTGGCCGCCTGATGTAAATATAATATTCACTTTCTGTTAGCTCTATTTTTGGTCTCTACCAACTCCTGAGGAAAATGTCTTTCTCTTTAGCTGCTAAATGCTCCACTGTGTTCACCAGCTAGTCACTAACTTTGTCCGTCTGTTGTTTGGCGTTGAGCAGGTAGTGTAGGTATAAATCCATATGTTTACATTAAAAGTGGTTCAAATAACTATTTGTAATGTGAAAACTGTTTGTTGTGACCCACAGAAAATGATCACCTGACTGCACTTCTTCTCAGCCCTACAGAGCGTTTTAGAGTCTTTAAGCTCATTATTATGGTTTAGATTCACTGTCACTGCTCTCATCAACCTCGTTTTAGATGCGGCAGACCACTGTTTTCAGCAAAAAAAAGCTCAAAAACACCCACGCTGTATGACCTGCTCAGCACCAAAACAAACTTGGACACTACCCGGTGAACATGGTGGATAATTTAGCAGCTGAAAAGCCAGATAATTTTTTCCGCTATAGTTGGTAGAAACAAAAAAATAGAGCTGAACGTTGGACTTCGATTCATCAGATGGACAGAGACATGACTCAACATGCATTCGAATGTTGCTTTTGGTCTTTTCGGCGTGTACATAGACAACTGTTTGCAAACAGGTTAGCCATAGCAACTATATGAGGTGATGACATTGTATGTAAGAGTTGTGTTAGCTTGTCTGCAGCCCCAGGGCGGCCGGAAAATTGTTAATGTTGGTTTAATTGTAAAGATAAGAAAGAAGGCTATTCATTCATACGAACATCTTTGTGCCAAAGGTGTCTAATTAGTAGCTAATGGCATCCCTTCCCTTTTTGTGGCTCACGCATGACCGGAGTTATGATTCTATGGGCCATTATAATATGGACATTATGGATGTGCAAAATTAGCCACGACATGTCCACCTGATGGGTTCTGAATGGGTCATTGATCGTTTAATCAGGACAAACCTGAAAGCAGCAGCTTTAACAACACAGTCAGGGGGAGCCGCGGGCTCTCGGGCGACTGATGTCACGGTGAAACGTCTGGCTGTACTGTGAGGTCATGAGTTGATTGAGAAATGCGTATAAGCAAAAGTATTATTTGAGATTATTTGAATCCCCATAGAATCGAGCTGTGTTTGTGCACGTCCTGTATGTGTGTGTATGGCATAGAAAAAAAGACACAAAAAGCAATTGCACGGACACACAACTGATCATAACAAGAACCCAAACCTACACCTTTTAAAATCCTGTCATGCATACTGGTTTACTATCTCTTGTGTAAATAAGATGTTGTACTCCTATCTTATATTTATCTTGAATAGGTCGAGCGCAACATTTTAATACGACCTGATGTATAAAGTGGAGGTGTCACTGTTTAGTGTCAGTCTTGCTGGCAGTCACACAGCTGGTTTCCATGTTCACTACAAATTATAACTGAGAAGGAAAGTCATCAGTTCTGCTCTGCTGCCGTACTGCTGCTGCTGCTGCTCAAAGAGGCTCCCTTTATCTGCCTTCTTCCTCTTCTTTTCCCAACATCTAGGCTCTCATTTGCTTTACTTTTTTATCTACTGAATGCAGCGGATGTAGCGATAGATTTGTACAGTGCGTCATTTGCACAGCAAGGACATAAAGCAGATCCATTCATCACTACAACCAAAAATTGGATTGCCATGTCACTCTAATTCAATAACCACATGTGTAATCCCGTCTTGGATTTCCAAATTAAAGAGGGAAAACCATTTTCAGCATGAGCATGTTGTCAGGCATCGCAATACTAACTAGAAAGGCAGGCTTGAAACAAGCTGGTCTTGGATCCTCTTCTTTTCAAAAAGAACAACATATTTTAATTTCCTTTAACCATCTCCTGACAGACGATGAGTGCGAGTGCAGCAGCATGTGTGAAGCGTCCCGCAGGCACAAAGAGGCACAGCTGTGAGGCTGAGGAGCTGTGTGTGTGCGTGTGTGTGTGTACAGTCAGTATATGTACTGTATGCATGTGGGGGCAATATGCCACTGCATCATGCATCATGTCACTGCTCTGTCAGAAGAGCCTTGTACATCTCTGGCTTCTGGACTAACTGGAACCACACAGTCCGTAGGTCTCTCGGCCACAAGCTGCTCTCTCGACACTCTCGACTTGCAAGAAGCGTGAGCACGTTCCAGTGCAAGAGTCAAATGGGAAGGAAAATAGCAAAATCCATTTCCATTAGCCAGATCACCGATTTGCCAGTATTGAACAGCAGTGAACATTAACGGAAGAGTTTGGATGTTTTGAAGTGGGGGTGTATGAGGTACTTATCCATAGTCGGTGTATTTCCTACAGTAGATGCCGGCTGGCGGGTCCCCAGTTTGGAGAAACAGACAAGAGTTACGGCACGGGAGCAATTGCAATATACTGCTATAATGAGAATAATATAATGATTTTAGCCATCAAAAATTATCAATATCAGTTTAAGTATATGCTATTTTTGTGTGCCCAGTTAGGCCAACTGGTAGAACGGCGTCCTATGTACAAAGGCTGAGTCCTTTGCTGCAGCGCCACGGGTTCAAACCCCCCCATTCCTGTCTGTATGGTATTATAAAGTGAAATGCCCCATAAATGTATCTTTTAAAAAAATAAGTATATGCTATATTTTGAATATTTTTACTGCTTTACCTTACCTTCACCTGCAAACCATTATGCATGCTCTTTTCAAAGCCTCCAGAGTCCTTTTTGGAAAAAAAAACAGTTTCTTTACCTTCTTCTACCGCTGCCTCGATCGGTTGGTTTGTTTGTGTTACTGTGTGACCTTGGTATTGTGTTGGTATATCAGGTAAATAAGTTTTGTTCAGTTTTTTAATGAAAAAATGGCCATGAATGTGGATAAGATCGACGCAGCTATAGTGCAGTGCATGTTCGTGTCGGTCATCTTATAGAGATAACAACTCTTACATTCGCTTACTGCTTTGAACTTCGTGAAAAACATTAAAGGTGCTTTCAGCCCATCCGCCATCTCCATCACTGGCTCCATCTCGATTCTACTAGCAGTTACTTCTATAAAACATCGTCATGTCGCTCATACAACCAGTTATATCTTCAGGTAAAGGGAACGGTTGGCAATGCACCATGTCCTACCGACAGTCTGTGTTTATATCTTCTTCCACACCTTAACTAAGTAGTGAACATAATCAAACCCTGAGGTCTGGTGGCAGATGAGAAAAAGGCTCATACTGATATTTGACAAAACATTTCTTGACATACGGTCCAACTTGCATGTTCTTTTTGAAGCCGTCAATCACAGTTGTCATTGAGATAGTTTATTTCTTATCAGGTTATTCGGCGTATATGGGAGGGAAATGGTAGCCTTCTGTTCAAAGATGGTCTGTTACGACCTCAGACACAGGGTAGGAAGACTCAAATGCACGACGCCAGAAACAGATGTGGAGTGTAAAGCAAAATACTTTACTGGTACAATGATGGTACAAACTCAAATACTTTACAATAAATCTCACGATAAGGCTGGTACGCAGGTTCATGACACAAGGAGAGACAGGACTGTTTATACATGAGGGGAGTGGGCACAGGTGTAAACAATCAGGGGCGGGGCTGACGAGGAGCGGGAAAACACACAAGGAAGTAAAGGGATCAGGAATGAGTGACAAAAGGTAAGTACAAAATAAAACAGGAAGTAAAGGGATCAGGAATGGGTGACAAAAGGTAAGTACAAAATAAAACAGGAAGTACAAAGACAGACAGTGACTGACAGGACTGGACGTAAGACACGGTGACTTGACAATTGACGAACATATTTTACGAGACATGACATGCTCTCTGGTGTCGGATGTGACTGTCCTTGCGCTTTCGCTGTACAGTACAGTTACTTCTGGTTGATGCTACTCTGCTTTATAACTTAAGAGTTGCACAAGTTTTCAAGAGAACAATGCAGAAAACCCAAAGATTTATAATGCTGTTTATTATCTTGTTTAGCAGTGCGTAAAATGAATAATGAGTCAGAGCAGATAAATCAATGGGCGTGTTTCTGTTTGAGTAGAGAGGAAGAGGAAATGATTTTGTGTTTGGTTCACTCCGAGCAGAGCTCTGACATCTATAGTAATGCTCTTAGAGAAATAGAGGAAACAGTTTCTAATGTTCTGCATTCATTAGCCTACTTCTAAATCACTTGTTTTGATCCACAGCAGTTGAAATGTTATGCATACAGTGTGACCTCTTTTTGTTTGAGCTAAGACTCAACCAATGTGGAAGGAAGCTCGGGGGTTTCCATTGAGTCTTTCTTTGGATGATGTATTTTAAGAGTTGTTTTTTTTTTTTTTTCTTTTTTTTTTTTCTTACCCAATTGCTGTAATAAATGATAAACTCTAAAATGATGGTTCCCAGGACACAGAAATACTGTTAACATTCTGTTGTGATGTCACGACCGTTCGCTTGGCTCAGCTGCCCTTAGTAACCATTGCTACAGCTGTCGAGCTTTGGGTTCCAGCACAGCACTAAGCAGTTTAACGGTGGACCCTTGAATTTTACTGTAATCTGTGAAATAATAAGTGCTTGATTTCACACAGACGTAAACCAAAGTGGGCTTCTCATTTCTAGCAAACAACCTTGGAAACTAATGCTACATCTCAAACTCTGACTTTTTAATATTTCTCAGCAGATTCCTTTTAAACAAGGAGTTTTAAAAGGCTTAAGTCCAAAAGTCAGCATTCTCTCCAGCTGATGGTCCATTTGGAAGACAAGTAAATAAAGGTGCAGTATTGTATATATTCATGTAGGATAGAGCTTGTTAGTCCTCGTATTAGTACAGTATTTCCAATAAAAATGTAATCAAACTGTTATTAGTTTTAACATGACTCTCGGAGGATTTGAAAGCATGTGCATAGTGGTTATGTTTATGATTCAATGTTGGGATAAAACAGCATTCACTTTGACGAGAGAAACGGATTTGAGGATGAGGAATAACTGATGATTTGAACACGATCTAACGCAAGTTTGGTTGGAGTTGCTCGAGTTTAACCTTCCCCAAACCAAATAAAGAGCAAAGATAGAGCCTCTAATGTTAGTCTAAGCTCCAATGTTAGCCTAAGCTCTAATGTTAGCCTATACTCTAATGTTAGCCTAAGCTCTAATGTTAGCCTAACTCTAATGTTAGCCTAAGCTCTAATGTTAGCCTAACTCTAATGTTAGCCTAAGCTCTAATGTTAGCCTAAACTCTGACATACTAGCACTTTGGCTATCACAGGGTGGATGTGCCAATTCTAAATGGGTATTTTTCCAAAATAACCTGTAACCTCACATAATAATGTATTTGGCTAATGACATGCCCCTTGCCTTTGGAAGAAAAATTACGTCACTACTGTAGGTAGTAAGCTAGTTACCCGGGCATGCTAGCATTTTTTGACTTAGGTTGGAGGAGAAAGTCCTAAGTCCTTATACTTATGCTCCTGTGCTTTTTGTTTCTTTGTGTTTAAATCAAATCAAGTTTATTTATGTAGCCTAATATCACAAATTATGCATTTGTCTCAGTGGGCTTTACAGACTGTACAGGATGCGACACCCTCTGTCCTAATACCCTCGCACTGCACAAGGAAAAACTCCCTAAAAGAAACCCCACGATTGTATTGCTCTTACTACACACAACACATACAGTATGTGGAGAAATCCAAAGCTTTACAAGCCTGCCATGCCTTGTTACAGTTGCTAGGCTATGATTTGACAATGCCTTGGACAATCCCTGTAGGCTACTGGTGTATTTTAGCATTTTGTAGTGTCTTCTCTTGTTAACCTGTGCACATGAGGCTGTGGAGGGGTGAAGTTGGATTCATCAGTGGATGGCAGCAATAAAAGAGAAGACCACTCTTTGTTCTCCGAGCAACCTCTGTCTTTCTCAGAAGAACATGAAGAGGCAGTCGGCCGTCCAAGGCCAGACTGATAGGTTGACAGGGTCACTGGGCGAGCAATGATGCTTTCCATCTCTCACCAAGACTTCATTGGTGCCAGAGGGTGGGAGACAAGGCCAAATTGGATTACATCCTCTTAAGATGAAGTTGTTCTTGCAGTTGACCTTGCGAAGTGTTCAGTTGTGATTCAATTTGAAGCCCATACAATCTGTTGATTAATCACTGTGAACATGGCTACAAACACATTCCTTGTCTCCTATTGTCACACCAGTGATGGATATCTCTCCCCTGCCACACCAGCTTCCGTTGTTCCCCTTCAATCTGAATGTCTGATAAAGTGGATTTCATACTACCTAATTTTAGTAAATGTAATTTGGGCTGTTAGCATTATCCACTTTATACCATCCCCAAACACCAAAGGAGCCCTGTGTCACTGTGAACCCCCTACTGTGAGAATCGGAATGAAATCTTTAAGATATACCTCCTGCAGAGGCACAGCCTCCATTCTTTTGACCCAGGTTGTTGCTCTGCTCCTTGTTCCCTTGGTTGCGACAGCTCCCTGTCACACTTTGTGTGGAGTGGAATGGGAGATAATTAACTGTAATGATAATGGCTACATTTGGTGCTTCGATTAGTATCATTTTAATCATCATTACATTGTTGTCTGGCTGTGACATGACATTAATAGGATGTGTTGATAGTGTGTGCATAGCGAGGGCGATGGCAGCGGCACAACAGGCCCGAGAGGAGCTCTCAGTCAGTGAGTGTGGCTCATTCTCCCACCTACTGGAAGAATCCTGCAGTGTGTGTGTGTGTGTGTGTGCGTTTGTGTGTGTGTGTGTGTGTCCACACATCTGTTTGACAGGGCTTGTGTTCTGTACATGTCATGTTACTCACATACCAGGGTTGCAAACTCGTCACCTTTTCGGCGAAAAATCCCAGCTTTGAAAAGAAAATGGGTAACTTGTGTGATTCGTGTAGATGCAATTAGTTTTTTTTCATGCCGGACGTCTGCGGCTGCCCCCCTGTGCTGGGGGCACCGTGTTTCAATCAACCCCCAGAGTCTCGGCCTCATCACGACTAGACCTTTTTCATCCCTGTTTACATCCCTGCATATTTATATTTTCACTCTTGACCACACACACTCCTCTCTGACTTGCATACTGTATACTGTATGTGTATTTTCACATTGATGCACATACCGAACACTATAGGTGTGAAATTGTACATGTATTCATTTTGAACTGATCAGTACAGGATCTTCGGTTTAGTATGCGAGTTCTCTGCCCCGTAAATCAAATAATTTCTGTTGAATTCCTAATAAAGTACTATTAGATGTACATACACCTGGAAGGTTTTACCAGTGGGTCAGTTGTTGTTTCTCAGCTAAACCAGGTTTGTCAGGTTAGCCGCTAGATGTACAGAACACATAGCAAGAGAAAAGAGATCTGGAAGAGCCTCTATCGTTTCTATTGTTTTGGAGTGTTCTGGTTTCCCAGTAGGTGACAGTAATGCTGAAGAGTGGTCGAATAGACAATGTGCGCTAACATTGTTCAGCTGAAGTTTGGAAAGTCTCTAGAAACATGGATACATGATAAAAAAAAAAACACCCGAATGCGTGTACAGGGCATGAGCACTGTTATATTGTTCCTTCATCTTTGGAGCAGTCAGTCAGCTGTGCTTGCCCCTTTTTATAAATCCACACTAGCTGCAGTTCTCCAGGAATTAACCACTGCCTGGCAGACACTCTCTTCACCAATGGATAGGAGTTCAGGGCTGCAGAGTGCTACGGAACTGTGTAAAACTTGAAAATGGAGTGAGTTTTTGACTGAGTATGAGTTTAAACAAACGTTCCCATCCTACATAAAGTCTTTGTAAAAAGTATATAAAATGAAAAGTACCTGCACATGAGAGTGTCGATCTACGTCTCTAAGAGTGAAATTACATGAATATAAGGTTGAGCATTATTTTTACTGACATGTTAGTCCTGTAGGTTTTGGTTTCAGGCATCACAGATTTTTTTCAAAATGTTATTAGCGAGAGCATGCCTTGTGGTGTCTTACCCCGGCATACATTACTGTTCATGTTCATTTGATCTTCATGCTTCACTGAAGGTTTACATCTTTACTGGCGATTGTCATTTTATAAACTAGCAAGGGCGTTTCTCCCCACACGTTTTAAAGTGCATCTGAAGCAGTCATTTACAGTAAGGTGTGTAATCAGCAGCTTCGTAGTTAACAGCCGACCGTTTTAACTTCACTATCTTTATGTGGCAAGCCAAACACTATACCTTTCCAAACGGAGAACTAATTTAGAGGGGAAACTGGCAACTTCCTCATTATTTTGTTCCTCAATCAAACTGTTGCCCCACCTTTCCCGGACTGACTAATTGTTACTCAGATATGATGTTGTATTATATAATGATAAATATATCATTAATATGAATATATGAATATATATATAATATATGAATATATATATATATATGAATATGAATATATATATATATGAATATGAATATATATATATAT
>CALSCE010010661.1:3701915-3712328 GCA_943593645.1 Bovichtus variegatus
GTGTGTGTGTGTGTGTGTGTGTGTGTGTGTGTGTGTGTGTGTGTGTGCGTGTGCAGTAGCTTAATAAGACTATATCACTCTTTGTGACAGCAATATCAAATAAAGCAGCAGGAGCTTCACTAGATTGATTGATTGATTTGAATTTATTGGAAAATTCTTCGTCAGCATGTTTCCACAGAGCACATTACAGACCTTTAGGTGTCAACATTGTTCCAAATCACGAAGGTAAAATCTATCCAGAGATGTCTGTCCACTTGTCAATAATGAATGGGCCACTAAAATATTTAGGGAGACCTCCTGGTTAAGGTAGTTACTCACTGTGCTCCTTTACATCTTGAAAGATGACTGTGGCAGTGTCAAACAGCGTTTGTGCATTGCTTTAAACTGTTGGGGAAAATGACTAAATCATAAACTAAGTGTCAATGTAATCTTAAATTCTGCTTTTCTCCAGGTCCCAGCCTCACTGTTGATTTAATGCGACATAAACAAAGGCAAAGAGGCTTAGAGGAGCTAAAACAGATCAAATGAGCCTTGATGTTTTAGCCTCAGTGTGTTGTAGAGGGAGATCTGTGTGCATTTAGATTGTAGCCGTTGTTGTTGTCGTACAGTGAAATAAGAGCTCTGCAGCACAATGAGGGCATGGCTGTTTTTAGTAGGCAGTAGTAATTACAACTGGAAACTGTCAGATGGTACAAAAAGTAGATACATTCTAGCTAATTAAGAGTAACCTTAATATAAGCATTGTCATCGTGTATGAAGAAGCCATAAATAGATCAGGCTTTTTATCAGTTCTCCTGCCACCACTGTTTGTGTTGAATTGATCTAATTGTGAAGTCTCTTTCATGGCAGCGCTGCGGAGCGCGGCTGAGAGTATCAGAGATCAAAGCTACCTCGCTTTCCCACAAATCTGCATGGAGGCAAATTCAGGCGACTAGCAGTGCCATGCTAAATACACTAGCTGTACCTGAACACCACACATCTGGTGATGACTGTGATCCAGTCTCTGTTGGCTCTGCAGTCAGGCTGGAGCTGTCATTTATTGGCTGAACTCGCTTGCTGGGGATAACATGATGGGCTTTGCTGTTTATTCACTGTCACAGAGCAGGCTGTCAGGTTCAAACGACAGTTAGCATCATGAGGTATATTAGGTCAGCTTATATTGTGATTGGAAACAGTTCTGAGCTTGCCTGTGTGTTTGTGTTTTATCTCTACAAACAGATTGGGGTGAAATTTGATAGAAAGTTGTACCTCTGCCTGATGCGATTGTACAGCTTATCTAGATGTGGTTTTCTATTATCTGATGATTAATGCTGGCTGTGATACTCTCAGGTGCTGGTGGGGAAAGCCTGACATTTGGGACTTCAAAGTTGGGCGCTCACTTACGCTTTGCAAGTTTGCCATCTCACAGAAGGCCAAATTGGATGTGATTATGAAAAAGCTCTCTGCATGCTCTGCTTTGCATCGTTGTCCAAACTTAATAATACTAACTGTACCACGGCTCCTTTTGTATCCCTCAGGAGTGATGCATTGGGTGGATGATAAACATTACAGATCCTACACGGCCACAAATAACTAGAAACCATCATGTGATGGGTTCACACCGGCCGCGATGCTAAATCGTGCCAGGGGCGTAAAATAAGGGGGGCACCGCCCCCTTCCCCCACGTCTTACCCCCCTACGTCCGGCCCCTTTGCTCCAACCACACCCATCTCCAAAGTAATTTTGATCTCAACAACACACCTGCAAAATTTCGCGACTGCATATACACACCTGGCAAAGTACTCAGAAGTGCCTGTTTGGTAGTCCCTGCTACAGCAGTTGTCCCTTTTTCCATGATGACACACACACAAACTCAC
Source organism: Bovichtus variegatus (assembly GCA_943593645.1). NCBI lineage: Eukaryota > Metazoa > Chordata > Actinopteri > Perciformes > Bovichtidae > Bovichtus > Bovichtus variegatus. The sequence continues at coordinate 3,703,772 of CALSCE010010661.1, forward strand.
AACAAAAAAGACATGAGATGAGACGAAGCCAGTGTTCACAGCACATGATATATGACTCTGCCTGCTGAGCAACCAGGATGTCTTGGAGATTAAAACTGCTTCAAATCCTTTTCACTGTCAAAACCTTGCAGACAAAAAATGGATTTTGTCAGCATAAAATCACGTTGAAGCACACTTGTGTACTCGCATATCTTGGTACAGGAACCTGGGTCCTATCAAATCCTCGCGCATGTGGAGGAATCTACGTGCTGCCTTACTGCTGCTTAGCTGTAGGGCAGTTTCCTCTGGGCCTGTCCCAAAATCCTGCTCTGCATACAAAATGCTATGTACATGAAAGAAATACCAGAAATCTGTGAGGAGTGTGGGAGCATGGGCAGTTGACCTTCTCAGTTTCTGTTTCTCCTGAAGAACAGTGGCCTTCCAGGGACAGCTAACTCTGAAAACATAGTAACATATTACATTTAGAAAACACAATGAAGTGAGAAAAAAAAAGAAACTGTGAATGCCGTTTTTTCTACATTTCTTGCTGTTTACTGGCGGACAGGTAGTGTACAGTGGGTTTCCAGATTTTTTTTTCACTGAAAACGAAAACAAAAACAACACTGTGAGAGCCGTGAGAGTGAACCAAAACAGTAGAGTTGCAGCCGCACAGCTAAACAATGAGCTGAAACTCACTAGAAAGCTCTCTAAAGCCGAGGGACGCTGCAGAGTCAGCCACCTCAACACAGTCACACTGTTTTTACATTGTCATTTGCTACATTTTTGTTATAAGAATATCAATTATAGCCACTTTAAACATGCTGAGGCAAAACTGTGATTAAAAACAGAGAATTGATCCCTGATACAGTATATTAAAGATACAGGAAGCTGGATAAATATTCCGCTTGTCCATTGAGACAAAGCCACGTCTGTCTTATTATAGTATTTGTACAAAGAAATACTTTAAACATGTCATATTTAGATCTGTTTTTTTTTATTTATTTTTTTTTTATAATGTTTGTAGCCCAAAATGTTTTAAAGTGTATCATATTAGTCCCATTAGTCAGTCATCTGTGTATTCGCTGGGATTCGTTTTTTTTCTGTATGGTGTGAAACTTTACTGCTACAGAGCGTTGTGTGGCTGCAGGGCATGGCTGGGCTGAGTCAGGACATCATGATGAAAATACACTGCGCAACCTTCTACCTCTGCAGTTTTTCTCTGGCCTCAATTGCGTTCAGAGGCATGATTGATAAAAAAACAGCAGTTAGCACCTTCGTTGCCCATTTAAAAAGGAGGTGCATGACTCAAAAACATGCCCCTTCTCAGCATGGGTCTTACAGTTATGGACCAGGCCTACTAAGTAATGTTTTGTAAACCTTAACAATATTATATTGCCTGTTTGTTTTCGAATAACACTCTCCAAAGGCTGTTCTGGGTAAAGTACAGCAGTCACCAAATGAGAGGTTGAACAGCGGGGCTCCACTGACATTTTGCTTCACCTTTCATCTTGTTTGTGGTGTTGCCTAACAGACTTGCCACTCAAAAGTACTTCAAAGACAGGATGAGAGCAGTGAGGCTCCTGTTCTATCCGCCTGAGGAGTACTGTATCTCTGCTACAGACTAACTTTAAGTTTCATTTTCAGACGCTTGTCATTTTTGAAAAATTAAGATTCAATCTGTCCTGCACTGTAAACAGTCTGGTGTGCAGCATGTACTCCAACTGTACGTATAGTGTACATTTACTCAAATACACCTCAGTGTTATTACTGTCATATATTATTACTTCACTATATTTCAGAGGAAAACATTGCACTTTTTTACTCCTTTACATTTAGATAACAGCTATAGTTACTGTACTGGGGACATCGCCAGCTGTTGCTTAGCCACATTTCAGCAGTTCTGACGTTACTCTTTGAATAGTGAAAATCAGTGCTAACATTATCAAGCTAGACAAACTAGCATACACTTTCTCAGGGGAATACAAGCTCAACAGCAAGATGAGTCTTCCCCTGAAGGTTGTAAATGGAAACATGGCCTATTGTTAGTAATTAATAATGAATCAGTAATAAATCTTTTTTTTTTTATTTATTATTATTTTTTTATATTGTTACTGTTGTTATTTTTTAGTTCTGTATTACTGTGTGCATTTGCCCTTTTATTTAATTATCCACTTAACTTCACTTATTTTATTGCATTCTTTTTAGCTTTCTGCTGTGACCATGTAAATTTCCCCGCTGTGGGACTAACAAAGGATTTCTGATTCTGATTCTGATCAGTGATCAAATATGTAATACTCATGCAAATGAGGTTTCATTATTAAAAAAATTACTGAAAAAACACATATTAAACAATAATATATTGAACTTGAATTTAAGGTCAAAAACGCTGCTCACGATATTTGTGGAATGACTTAATATGATCTTCTTTTACTATCGACCTGCTGATATATCAGTTGCACTCAGACCTCAAATTGCAGTTTATTAATGCCATGATTCATTTGTAGAGCATTCTAATTATTCAAATGACCTAACAGTGGTGTTCAGCAGCACCTTCTCCCAGAGGTGAAGCACACTGACGAGTGTGACCGACCACACCTCTGCTCCGGTGTTTGCTCCCCAGTGTTAGTCTTGAGGGCAGGAGTCCACTAGGGGGAGCACAGCTCCAAGGCTAATCTTTAATCCAGATCACTCGGAGGCTGCAGTGTTTCATGGAGATAAACAGCATCTGGGAGAAAGCTGCGAACACCGACTGGCTGACGGAGACAGTAAGTGTTATCTTACTATATCTTTGTTCAAAAATAATATGTGGACTCTGGTCCAGTTGCTGATTTAAAAGACTAGAATAAATTGTGTCTTTTCCATCATCCATTTTGTCAACATACCTATAGTTCCTGGCAACAACTGACACAAATGCAAGTTAAAAGTTAAAGATTAAAGAAAGAATATCATTTCATGAAAACATTATTGGAGCAAATCTTTCAAAAAACTTGATATTCTCTTAATATATCAAACCCGTTTCCAACATATAATTTAGGTTTATATTGAATTTCCAAAAAAGGAGCATAAATGTAGGCGTTGGTGCGAAAACAATTAGTCGAATAATAAATGAAGTGACTAAAGGGAAATGAATTGCCATCTATTATTTATCAAGGAAAATTACATACTTTTTTTCGGTTCCTGCTTCTCAAATGCATTTATTTGCTGCTTCCTCCGTTTTTAATATAATTGTAAATCTACCAGTACGAGACAGTTCCCTACTTGACTGAGAGTGCCAAGACAGGTCAGGCTAAAAAGAGGTGTTGGGAGTATCACCTGGAGCTTTGTAGTAAGCTTCTGTCGTCAATCAGAGAGGCCTTCAGGAGAAGAGCTCAATCCTCTGAGCAGAGCCTGAAGCTGAGCGAGAGAGCCATCCATCAGTGTCCAATGTGAACCACGTGAAGACATGATATACAGGACCTCCTCCTCTTTCCACTCATCACTCCTGCTCAGACCTCAGCTGGCTCCTCCTGGCCTCACAATAGCTCCAATTACAGTGACGCCGGTCCCACCGGGTGGCGGCGGCAGGCTCCAAGGGGCTCTTAGGACGGCGCGGTGATGCTGCGGCCCCATTTTTTTTATTGGTTTCCTGAGCTCGAAGTGTAGCGGTGATGATAAGACCAGTGCAGGCCATTTATCACTCGCTGCCATCTCTGTGCTGAGAGGGCCTTCACTGAGTGCAGAATTAACACAGCATCCAGGCACAGCAGGTGAGGAGGGAACACACCGCATATCTGACAGGAGACACTAGAGTCTTGCTCTCCTGCATCGTCTAGTGACTAGACGATGCAGGAGAGCAAGGCCTTTAATGAACTCTGAGGAGAGCAGGTCAGGGTGAGGTGCCCCCCCCACCCCCTCACATAATGGCACCAATGTATCTCATACTCTCTCGTCATGCCTATAAAGCTTTCCCTCGGATCTAGAAGGAGAAAAGCATCAAACTCCTGTCTTGATCATATCATGCACATTTCTGACTCCCTCTTAACTCACCGACAAGCTGTTTCTTCAGCGCCTGAATCCGAGACCTGAATCTGTTGAGAAAATGTAGGTCACATGGTAAACTGTTAAATTTCCATGAGGATAAACAAGATAATGGGATCTGTTCTGCAAACTGAATCAGCAGAACAGTGTGGCTGCTGGCGGAGTTCTTTTTTCTTTTTCTTTTTTTTTTGCTTCAGCTGATTTTCTTTTTCAAGGAAATACAAACCACTGTATTTTTCCAATAACCAGTTCCTGCTGGTGTGGGAAGGAAACATGTTCTACAAACGGGACTAGCATGTATGTACAAATGTATGTATGGGAAGAATAACATTACAGATGCTATATTCTTCTTTTTCTGTCACTGGATAAGAGTGGGAGATTCTCCCACTGTGTGAACGGTTTCCTGTTTATAGAGGTAGAGTGGACGTCTAATCGGACGGTATGTGGGTGAATGTTGTAAAGTGCTTTGAGTGGTCAGTAGACTTGAAAAAACGCTATATAAATGCAGGTAATTTACAGGCATTTTATCTTTATCTGTCCTCTTTCAAGAGGACGAGGCCCTACCGGCTCTGGGCAGCACCTGGAAAGGATATTAATTATTCAACTGAATATCTTTTGGTTTATGAATGACAAAACAAGACATTTCAAATGGACATTTCACTGTTTTCTGAAATATTATAGACTAATTGAGTGATCGATAAAAACAGAATCGTTAGTTGGAGTAGCCCTAATTCCCAGGCCGGAGACAGTCAATGCCTGTGAATTAAAGCAGAGCTCAGCTGGAGTGAAGGACTTGTCCTTCGCCAGGTGCCAAATGGATTCTGCAGTTATTACCATAACGCTTTCCTCCCACTAATTCAGCTCCAGCCCACAGCTGGTTACAAGAAGTGCTGCAGTTGGTCCAGCCAACAGAACAGCTCCCACTTTACTTCCAGGACTACTGTAGCTTTATAGTGCAAGTCAGGATACATCAGGTAAAAAAAAAAAAAACAGGAGTTTTCTCATTTCTTTTCTGATATAACTGAGTTCCTGTAAGGGAGCTCAAACAATAGGAATGAAGCAGTCTTAATTATTGATAATTTCTGACATGGGATTTCCTTTGTCTACTCTGGGTGAAGAGGTGATCTGGTATTGACGACGTTTCACTCTGCCTGCGTGCAGACCTCGGGGCTGTAGAACCACATGATATATGGTCTACCATTTGGCTCCTCCATCTGCCCCCCCGAGCGGGACGCCCCCCATCAGATTGTCAGTGAGACAAAGGAAAGTGTTTACACGGGTGCTTAATTAGGCGAGAGAAACATGTGTGGCCCACTCCATAACCTGTCCTCTTGTGACGCTAAATGAATGAAAGGGAAATGACTTTTACTGCACCGTCCTTAACTGCTGCGTAAATTCAAACAGTCTGTTGGGACAATACATTAACAACATTATACTACAGCAATCTGTTTTTGAAAGTACATGTACTCATTTCGCCATTGTGGTGGCTCACTATTAGCCCCTTGCGCTGCGGCCCCTGCGTTTACAAATAATGAGGATCTAGGAAAGTGAAATTGATTTCCTGAAGCAGAGGCTTATGGTTCTTACTTTCTGTGTTCTTTTCCAGAGTCTTAATTTGCTGTTGGATTAGCAGCATATAACAGAGCGGCCCAGAAAGGATAGCTGTCCGGAAAGATTCAGACAGCTGTTCTACGGAATCTCTTTGACAGGTCTTTTGGCAAAAAAGCTTAAAAATGAAATCCATTACAGACATTCTAGTGTGAGAGTAATAGCAGCTTCCGCCTACAACCCAGATTTGTCTTCTTAAATCTATCTCTTTTATATCCATTTACTTTATGGAAGTGGAGTACTAAATCCAGAGCCTCTTTAACATTAAACCCAGCGATGCGGCCCATAATCATCAATTGCAGGATCCCATTCTAGTATTCTGTTGACTTTGATTACTGGAACGCTACATCGCATTGGATTAATTATTCTAGGCCTTCATTCGACTGCTCAGCCAGACAACATATAGAACGAGATGGGTTTTGTTTTTTTTGGTCTGTAGCACCATCCCACAGTGTACTGTTCAACGCTGTAAACTTTCCTATGCTGTTTCCATGACTCACAGCCTTTTACAAAATGCTCTCTGTTCTCACTTCAAAGCTGGCCAGGCTGAATAATTGCCGTATCGCTTCACGCAGCTCCCCACCCGGCCTGCTCCGTGGCACTGTGAGCTGACGGAGCCAGCGCTGAAAGCTGTGGCGCTGGTATCCAGCCTGCGTTTCAACATCTCTGCCAGAATGTTACTGACAGCTGAATCATCACGGTCCCTGACACTATCCAACACTGGTCTCTGTATTAAACAGAAAGTGACCATGGCATGTGTTGCGATAGGGTTTGTTTAGCGTCAAAGTTAAAATTGATGGACACATTTCAGCTGACTGGACTTTCTTCTTTGATACGGCCCACTCTGCCCCTTGCTTTTTTCCATGTAGAACCTTTGTTAAAGCTATGTGATGTTTGAACACTATGATTTTTTTTGTTCTTTGGGGGAACATATGTAATCATCAAATTAGTTTAGTTTAGAGTTCAGCCTCATCCTGATTTTACAATGTCACTCTCCTCCTCCGTGTCTGCCCAAATCAGGCTACCTTGCTCACACGACAATCACTGCTGCGGTAGAAACGGTATTGCAGAATATCTACCGGTGGAGACATTTCTACCGTTGCACGGCATATACTGTACCGTCGTAAACAGACGCCCGCTAAAAGGGAGCGTTCCAGACGGAATATACAGGTATATTCAGACGGACCGTATGAGAAAAATGAAGTGCTTTTTGAACATTAAAGCAGAAAGTAGAAACCCAAAATACAAGTATGAACATTAAAATGAGTATGGTATGTATATAAAGAGGACTTCCTAATAGCAATGTGAGAGAGAGAGAGAGAGGCTGGGCCCTCATGGGTGCAGGCTTCACCCCTCTCCGCCCCTCTTTGCACCATGTGCTGCTGCTGATTAGTTCGACTCTGAGCCGGCCTGGCAGAGGCTGTGCAGCATCTGATAAAGCCTAATTGATACGGCCACTGAGGGAGGCCTTTGTGTGCTTTTGTTGGCCCGGCGAGGCGCAGCGGAATCAGACCTTGTCACTGTGGCCGCTTAGACAATAGGAGCAGCTGTAACTCAACTCTGAGGCGCTGTGATGATGGAGACAGGAACCTCCTCTTCAAATTGACTGAAGAGTGGAGGAGGAGGAGGAGGAGGACGGGAGGAGGTTTTGTACAAGAGAGGATACAGGAGATATGTTGGGACAAACCTTTTGCCCAACAACTCCAGGAGAAGCCATGGTGTCCCGTGGCTGACGTCTCTTTCATGGCACTAGGAGCTTCTGCCTGGCATACAGGGAGCACAGCACAGCACAGCACAGGACTGCTCGGCATTAACAAAGAGAGCAGAAGGTTCAGGTTCAGCCCACTCCATGTGGCCCAGATACACACAGGCAGATGCTGGGATGGGACCGTGCCATGTGGTGTGTCAGTGTTGTTACCAAACAGTCAGGATTTTATTTGTCCTTCTCAATTCTTTTTAAACACAATGACATTTTTAATCCAAGCTTTTGTTTCTAGCTGACAAAATGTTGAGGTTCAAATCTTTTTGTTTGGATTACTGGCAGTTCCTCTGTCTCCAGCCTGGTTTCTACAAAAGGTAAAGTGCCATAATGTTTGTTGATTCTGAAGCTTAAAATGTTCTCTCTTTCCAAGAGGAAAAGACAAAAGGCCGTGTTAAAATGTCAAGAATGCATTATAACATTGTGTCAATGCCTGTGCTCTGTGGTAGCTCTGTGGAAATGGATTCAGCGCAGCCTTTTGATCCTCGGTGTGAACAGACTTCTTGTACTCTTTTTTTGGTCATAAAGTGTCATGTTTGAACCAAACGTGAATGACAGTCAGTCACCATGTTCCAGCCCCCATGCTATTTTACTCCAATGATGAGAGGGGCTGAAATGGGGCAGGAGGCCCACGTGTCTATGAGGTCAACTGGTCTGAATGGAAGCTCTATTGTTGTGGTTTGCCCCTGACAAGCTCCAGCTCAGTATTAAGTCTATTGTGTGTGTGGTTCAACTCATAGTTATTGGCTCGGCAGCATGAGGCGACACGTGCTCTGTATCTCACTGTTCGGCACTGGAACATCCACAGTCTGTGTGCTGCTCTTAAGATCTGATCATGTGTCAGTTTTTTTTTTTCTTTTAATTTTTTTTAAAAGTTTGCGCGATAAATTCCAACGCTTCCTTCTTTTCCAAGTGTTTTCAAATGTGAAATGGGACATATAGTCTTTCACAAAACAAGGATAATTACCTGCAATTTAGCGCGACATGTCAGTTCAGTCAATGCCGGAAGCACCACTCAGCCAGAGCTAATAGCTGTATGATGTATTCTGTGGCTTCGGAGGAGCTTTGATAAAAATGAGCCCCATCATTGTAAGACTACATTACAAAGTTGGGATGTCAGTTTACTAGGCAGGCAGGGATATATATATATATATATATATATATGTGTGTATATATATATATATATATATATAT
>CALSCE010010661.1:3732328-3746420 GCA_943593645.1 Bovichtus variegatus
ACCCAAACCCCTCCACCACGGTAAGGTGATGGTTCTCGGAGGAGTGTCTTAATAGCCAGATACCACTATTGGTAAGTGCACATTCTTTAGTTTTATTTGTAATTTAGGTGAACTAGCTTCTTTGTGGGTTTTTTTGGTAGTAACATATCTCTGTTTTCCTCTTGGCTCCAGTAGATCAATGACCCCATTGGTAATGTGTCAACCTCCACTGTTTGTCTGCTAATGGATGTACCTGTGTGTTAATAGCTGGGGTTGACAATAATGGCTGTTGTGTTGATGGGGCGTGAGGAGAACCTGTGATGTGTCGTATATAGATCTGGAGTCAAGGCAGCGAGATGAAATACTCTTTGATAGAACTCTACCCTCTCTGCTGTTGTGGGTCACTGGCACACATCAAACTGTCCAAACATGGTAGTTCATCAGCGCTGAAGACACCCCCCACCTCCACCTCCCCTCCCCTTCATCATTCACACCCACTGACGCCATTCTGCCTCACATTTTACCCCTCATCCCCTTTTCCCCAGGCGAACGTGACCCGAGCCCCCCCAGCCCCCCCCCCACTAACTCCTGACAGAATAATTGCACATAAAAAGTGTCTCCTTCGTGCGTTTCAATTCCCCACACAAAGATCCGGGCTTTGCCCTTTCTCCTCAAGGATTCATCTGATTACAGTGTTTTTATCTGAAGTTAACAGACAGAGCCATGGCCTTTTAATATTCCACACTCATTGTGGACTGCAGTGAACAGTCTCCACTGAGCACTGAAATCAGGACTTCAAAAGGCTTCTTAAAAATGCAGGTCCTTGATCTTTCAGACTGATCCCAGCGGAGCTCATCCTGAGACTTTACAAATACAGATGAATCTCGCATAAATCTCCAGAGGCTTTCGGGATTTTCACCAGGACACCCAAATAATGGCAATAACCTTCATTTTCGTCGTCAGAGAGGCCCGCTGTGTGACATGTTCAATAATACAATACAATACAGTAGTAGCTTGGTGTAATAAGTTGTTTAAATGAAATGTTGACTGGCGTCTTTAATAGAGCGCTAATTCCATTGATTTATGGGCCAAAGCGAGTGCAGGTCTGTGAACGTGTTGGTCCTCAGAGCATGGACACTGAGCTCTGTCATATTCTGCCAGCCACTTGTTCACACGGAGGGCTGCAGGGCGCTCGGCCCAACAGCCCGTTCCCTGCTACCCAGTTGCAGATATGCCTTGAGGCGGTCAGTTTGATATCAGTCACTCTCTGCCGTTTTCTTCATGCCGTGAAATGGAAACATCAAATCTGAAGCCCCCTGTCAAATCGATCTGCGGTGTAAATGTGTGGCAGTGCAGCTTGGAGCCGCAGTCGCTGTAAATCCGTGCTTTGTAGCCCGAGTCATGGTGCAGAGTGACACTGACGCTCCCTTTTTGTTCTTTCGTTTGTATGACGTACTAATTATGTCTGCTGTGTCTCATCCGCTTTTGATCTTGTTTCTTCACTGTAATCGGGACATTCAGACAAGGGACAGACTTTAGGCAACAGAGAAATTCGGTTCTCTTACATTTCGTGCACGTTACTGACGGTAGTCTTAATGACTACAAATAGCCGACCCTGCCACGAGAGCGGAGGTGAAAGAGAGGCAGGCGAGCAGAGAGAGAGACAGACAGAGAGAGAAATGTTTAGCAGCTGCTCAGAGGAAGGCCACAGAGGCCAATAGGGAGCGAGAATACTTGGCTATTCTTAAACGTCTAAAATAACAAAGGCAAACTACTTCCATGATCACTGTAAGGATTTGCATTACTGTGTGTCAGCATATCCTTTACATGCAGCTAAAGTTTGTTTGTGACATTTGGTACGCCCAACTACTACCAATTACTTGCACTGAGCAAGCAGAGTTACCGTGGGCAACATGAAGTATCGGTGTGTTTATTACCAGCATTGACGTGCACACTGACCACACACCAAACCCAATTATACAGCAGACGTTATGCGGTAAACTAAACTAATTGACTGTTAATGAGAACCAATTGAGAACAACATGTCATACACTATAACCTTAGTCAGTCCTTTACTCGAGGAATGTACAGATATTGTGTAATTGTGCACTTTTATTAGGGAATTTCCTTTTTTATGATACTTTTTTTTTTATTCTACTCCATCACATTTCAAAGGGAAATATTGTACTTTTCCTGCGCTACAGTTATATGACAGCGATAGTTTCTAGTCACTGTGCAGATTCAGATCTTAAAAGCAAAACAATGACATCTTCATACAGTATAATACAGCATTAAAACCCCACTTGTACATTAATGCATCACTAATACTATTTCAACAATATAATAGAACATTTCTTTTTTTAAATCACTCTGGAAGGGTTCCTTCTGTTTAACAGGTCTATACACATATTTTATTTCTTTATATATATTTTTTTTTTCTGTTGATATTTCTGTACTTTCTACGTAAGGAAGTTAATTTACATTGCTACAGCATTTAAGTGAGGGATCTGAGTGTGTCTTCCACAACGAACATGCATCACTGCTGAGTTGTAAGACAGAGACATTAACTGCAAAACTATTCATATTGATAATAAATTATTGTCGCACTTTATATTAAGGTACACATATTAACCACCAACTAGATGTTTATAAGTAGCATCTTGGCTCTATATTAGTCATTATAAAGCACTTATTTATGCCTTATTCTGCATGACCATATTCTACAACCACTAGGCCATTAACAGAGTTTTCCCTTATTTATTATTATTATATTATTTATATTTATTATATTTTTGTAAAGTTGCACTGGTGATGTAAGTATGTTTGGCAATTTCCAATTGTATTTATTGTATGGCATGATTATATACACATTATAAAAAAAAGAAATCTTATTTTTGGGCTTTTTCTTCTTTTATTCATATAGATACTCGGGCACTCCATACGTTTAATCGTGTATACCGTCACAGACCTCACTTTAGAATGGAGAACACCTTCCGAGTTAGAAAGAGTTCAATTAGAGTTATTTGGACACGATCAACACTTGTAGTTTTGCATTTTGTTACATAAGACTAGCCAGTATTTATTAAGTGCTAAGGGGAGAATGACTATTCGTGTGGTACTACCACCTTATCAGGTCCATACAGAGCAAAGCATACTAAGAGCATCATTCATGTACAATAACTTGCTTGCTATCAATAAACAGTAATTAGGAGGGGAAAACTCTTTGTTAATGTACTAGTAGTTGTAGAACATGGTCATGCAGAATAAGGCATTCATAAGTGCTTTAAAATTACTAATTGAGAGCCAATATGCTAATAATTTGCATGCTAACAAAGAACTAGTTAATGTACCTTAATCTGAACGTTAACACAACTCGCATAAATACAGAACAATAGTTGTTCTGTTGAGCATGGACCCAAAGTGATGCAAACATCTATCTACTTTTACCCATTTCAATGTGGCATCCTCTGCAAACAGCTGGAGCCATAACACACAGAGCAGACTGCTAATGAAGACTGCCGTCCACACCAACTATTTCTGCCGCTTTCTTCAGGCTACACAGCTGTTCACATGCAGCGCTTACCACAGCCTGCTCACCTCGCCAGCATATTATTCTCCCTTTTCCGTACACACAACACATCTCGCCTCTCCCGAGTTAGCTGAACTCGTACGCTGCATTCCACTCCGCTGATTCAGCGAAGTGACTTTAATCCTCCTGCCTGTGATGTTTTATTCTCCTCCACTTTGTTTTGAAACTGGTCGACAAGTGACGCAGCGAAGACAGTGTGGCCCGACCCGAAACCTTCTGCGCCCATTGCGCGGTAGTGTGTTTTCCCCTCGCCAAGGCCAGATATCGTCTATTGAGAGTTTGTGAGGAAAAAGTGAGACCTGGCACTTGAAGAGTGGTACAATGAGGAACACACACAAGTCCGACTCTACGCCTCCTGTACAGAGCCACAGAGATGATTTAGGGGTAAATTGCACGGCAGCAGTAAGTGATAGGCTGCGGAGGAAGGGGCTGCAGCGGCTGCTGGAATGCGAACATGCGCTAGCGTTACACACTGGAGCAAGGAGGGATTTTACTCCCCGTCTGGTCCACTTAGCAGCCGGCCTTACTTGGTAATGCTGCGAGTCTCTGCTCTCAACAAGACCAGCTTGCTGTGTCTACTTTCACAAAGGCTGAGTAAAAGGAGGGTTAAGGGGAAGTAAACGGGAGCAGTGACTGAAGGAAGCCAACCTCCAGGAGGGAGAATTAGTAATTTTCCCCCTCAGGAGCAGGAAAAAGATTAGTACATGTTTTGTGGTCAAGTAAAGAGGGAGGGGAGGAGGGGCATGGGTGGATGCTGGTTAGGGGAACTGCTGCTCCTCTCTGTTGCAGACTGGTTTTCGGCCACGAGTTGCTTCAAAACGTTTGGGTCTTTTTTACCTCCCTGCCTCTCATCAGAGAACCTAACCAGTCCACATTTCAAGTTTCCAGAGTGATGATGTCAGGGACATGTGGAATCTAATGTGGAAGTACTGCATTTCAGTTCGGACGATAAGGTAGGGGGGGGGATCCGGTCCCGTGACAGAGATCCAAAGCATGATGTATGGAAAGCCATCAGGAATACTTACTTTGTTTTTAATATATTTCAACACCTGCACTTGATCTGGAGCTGTGAGGTTAAAAACAATATGTTAATGGTTTGCTATGATTGTTAAATTCCTTTTTGACTTAATACAAGCTGTGAAAAGTGTTTGCTCCTTTTGATTGACAGCTGTGATATAGATCCTCCAACTTATGGCTAAAGAGAACACCTGAAAAGTTTAGTTTTTTTAATTGCAGCTGCTACTTCTGTCAGTGATTTCCTTTCTTTTTTTTTTTTTTTGACAATGGTTTAGTCCATAGAATGTCAGTGAATGTTAACAAAGGCCTCTACCTTCAGAGTCTTCAGACTGCTTGTTTTGTCCAATCAACAGTCCAAGAAGCCCAGATATTCAATTTACGATTAAAAAATAAATAAAAAATAAAATAGACGAAAGTTTTTACATTGTCACATTTGGGAAGTTGAATTCAGCAAATGTTTGGTTTTTTTTAGCTTTCTTAGCTTACAAATGAGCAAGTAGATGAAATGAAGTTGGTGGGAGAGCATTAGGCGTTAAATCAATATCTAAATAAATCTCACTAATGTCCTAGGACCCCCCCCCCCTTTACACAGCACCTATACAGGATTCAGTGGGCTAAGGTTAAGAGTGGCTTGTGACCCTACTGACCCTTTCATGTGTCTACCAGTTGTGACCAGTTCAACCAAATACTTTTTTCCACCTGTTTTTTTAATTTTGTTTTAATTAGAATAATTTTTAGTGACCTGAAGAAGTAAAATGATTTAGGTAAAGAGACGATGGAGTAGAAGCGCTGCTGAGTCTGTGGTAATGGTCTTTGGATCCGTCAGGAGTGCTGTGCTTCATCCTTCTGTGGAAGGTGCTCACTGCATGGGTGCATTCTCAAAAACATCTCAAATGCAAATTTCCTTCTAAAACAATCCAAGGCACACTGTAGGGTTTGTGCAAAATGGAAAGTCCCTTACTTTTTACATGGCAATATGTATCAACATTTTGCACGTTCTATGTTGTTAAGACCGTATTCCACCCATGCAATGAGCCCCTTCACAAGAAACAAAGCACTTTCCTTTTCTCTTAATCATCTCACACCCTTACAAGGGTCCCAGATTCTGACTTTAACGATGAATTGATTATTACAATTGTTTTGTATTCCAATACTTTTTCTGTCAATCCACGTTTTGATTAGTCTATTATATATATTATCATAGATGAAAAAGTGATTCTTATCCATATAGTAAATCCATGCTACAGTAGATGACCCACTGTACTCGCAACACTTCTTATGTCCATGTGCAGTTCAATGACAACTATTCTATCTGTGTTTTCGAGCGCAGTTGAAACGGGCCATGAGAAATGCTGCAGGGTGAAAGCATTAATGGCTCCACACTGTGATTTTTCACAAGGCTAAAATTAGTGGCCATTGTGGCTAGAGCAGCCTGAGTCAGCAGTAGCCAATCACCATTCATAAACTCCTATGGTCTGTAATTCAAGTCTCCGTGGGTCAGCCAGCCACAGCTTGCAGTTCATGCTTTAATACAGAAACGTTCCTCCCTCGCAGCGCGTCCAGTCATTTTATTGAGTTTCTGATCCCTGTCTGGTACAACGCACGCACACCGCCTCGTGTAACTTGGCCATCACACATTTTCCATCTCTGCTGAGTTCTCGTGAATGCCACAGTTACATGTTTTTTCCCCCTCTTGGCTTGGAGTCCCTTCTGTCTGCTCTGCTAAAAAAAAAATTACCACATAGTCACTCAAACGTCTGCACAGAGGCTGGAGTCAAATGTGAGGTGGTTTTAAATAGCCAGCTTAGTGTCGGGTTAGTGTCACTATCCACACACAACACAGGTGTTCAGGCTGATTTCTATTAATCGTGGAACAAGGTGTAAACACAGCACGGAGATATTTGGCACCTTATCAAGGTATTTTGGCTAACATGTTAGCAAGCAGTTAGCTTACCTATTTACACAATCGGCCAACATCGAGAAACTCTAGCATTCATCTGGAGTCAGGTAAAGGCTACTTTTCATTCTCCTTTCAATTCTATTGGGTCTGCACAAAGAATCTGGCTTTTTACCTGCTAAATGCTCCACAATGTTCACAAGCTAGTCACTAATGTTGTCTTTGTGCGATGCTGGACATGTAGTGGACAGTGCATTTATCTTTTCTTCTTTAGCTTTTAGATAAAAAAAATAAATAAATAAATAAACAATCCTCTCTTGAAACGAGGCAGATGAGTTTTCAGGCCGGAAAAAAAAAGAATGAAATGAAAAAGGCTTAGAACTGCACATCTGTTGTTAATGTAACATCATTGATTATGCAGCTTTAAGTATTGGGTTTTTCACTGCGATTAATAAATATGCAGATTGGAGAGTTTTCTTTTATTTTTTTTGTAAGTCGACTTGCTATGCTGATCTCATTCAAGCTTGTCACCATGTCTCTGTGTTGTCATTTTGTATGTTTTGTTAGTACCTAGCTACTATCTATGGAGAGGGATGACATACACATCCTTTATTCCACCGACAAAGTTCTGATTGGTCTTTCTTTCTTCAACAGTGGCTATAATTCCAGACCTATTTGAATAGCTGGACAAATCGGAAATGTGTGCGTTGATTCAGAGGTCCAAAGCTGGGCAGGGTCGGTGCTCTTTGACTAAATGTGACTGACAGTGGTGTCGCTCTGGCAACTGAACCAACAATCCTACACATGCCACCTGATTCAGGCTCCGATTATTCAAACCAGCGAGAGGAGCACAGACAAAAACACAAATGCAAACACACTTATAACTTTGGTTGGCAACGTCTTGTTCATGTTGGACTCCATCACTCACAGGCAGCTCCTGGAAGTGGGGCTACTGATCTCTGCCTGCTTCACACACCTAAGGCATTTTACGGTGTTATTTGTTGAGACTGACGGACTGACCCTTTGATAGCATGCCCCTCTGAGCGAGAGAAGACCGCGGTGTTGTCTGCCTGCGGTGCATTCCTGAAGACAGGAGTCATACCTCAATAGCTCTCCTCACTTCTCACATGCAGCTCTCGCTCTCCTCTGCCCCTGCTACTGTTTCTTTTCTCCCAGCTAATGCTCGACTACATACCTACCCCATCTGCGTTCGTGTGTGTGTCTGTGTGTGAGTGTGTGGTTTTCTCCCACTTTCTCTTCACTGTCTGTAGGGAATGTTTAACCTGCTTTGCGATTTTTTATTTTTTTTTTATTTGTTTTGTAATAAATTATCTTTAAAGAGGCTGGCTTTACTGCAGAGGCTGGCCATGCTGTGTTGGGACTCTTGTGAGTTTTTTAAAGGCATGCAGGCCCTTTTTAAAAAAAATAAAAATAAAAAAAAAAAAAAAAAAAGTTTGCCACTGAAACAGTAGAGGCCAGGGAACCTGATTCGGTCATTTCCACTGGAAGCCAAATGAGCACAGGGTATTATTTATTCAAGACTCGGGAGTGGAGCTGAGGCTGCCAGCTTGAGGTGACCTACGAGTCTGTTTGTCTGCCTCCTGTGCTCCCAGGCCTCCCCGAGGACAGGAAGTGCAGTATCTCTGATGAACAAAATCATCTGGTGTCTGGACGACTATAACAGCAACCGCACAGCTTCCTGGCGAGCGATGCAGATGTTTGGTGTATCATAGCCATATATGCTCCTGGATACCTTGTGTGTTGTGAGGTAGCCTGGCCTGGCCTGGCCTGGCCTGGCCTGGCCTGGCCTGGCCTGGCCTTCCAACAAGGCATCACTGTGAATGCAAAGTAATTCTGCTCACTGAAATGGAGGGCCTGGGCTCCTTGCGTAAAGAGAACCAGGCAGGGAGCTGTCTGCAGGGCGCTCTCTGACGGCACCTCCCTCCGTACTGTAGTAAAGAGCAGTGTCTCAGGGGGAGCACACCTGAGGCACACAGACGGGAGGCGGACAGGCTTTTCAACACAACACAGAAGCAAGGAGAGCAGCGAGGGGAGAGCTCGAGTCGTATGGTGAGTGTGGGTCTGCTTCACTGGTGGTCAGCTGGACAGATAATATTAGGCCTTCACTGGCTCACACTCGCATGTGGAGGACTTTTTGTACTTGCTGAGAAAACGGCATGCTGTCTTCTCCCATGCTCTCCGCAGGGGCATTCATCGGTGAACCTGGGATCTGTGTTCAATTGATTGCTACGTCACTATATTTCAGCTGCCGTTCCTCAGCAATTTCACACTTTTGGTCTTTCGTATGTAATGACTTTTTTGAATTCTTTTGATCCTGGTCAGGGTTGTCAGATATGGTCTTGTTACGTAAAAGCTGATTTACCTTGGCTGTGTGTCTCTGCAGTGACGCAAACTGCAGGTCAGGCTCTCTTACTTTTTGAAGAATTTGAACACCAAGATGATGCTGTAAGCTCTGCAGAAGGTAGCGCTTTAATGTTGCTTGTTGTTCGACTGTGCGCCAGTATTGTAATCAGCTCTTATAAATATTTCAGCTTGGCCGTGTATTTTTCCCAACAGTAATTTGATCAGAGTTCTCTTTCCCAGATTCTCAGTACATTTGTAGTTGGTTTAGTTGTGCTTGGTTTGCACAAAAATCTTTGTAAATATGAATCTCACTCAGACTTTTTTTTTGTACACATAGACAGGCACTCAACACTTTTATTTCTGCAGTATTAGGAAATTAAGCCATAATGTTTCCGCTACGCAGAAATATCATCTCCGTTTATTGCGCTCAACATGCTTGTTTGGAATTGCAATGGATTTGAATTTTCATAACGTAGATGTCATTGTAGCTCGGGCAACTGCTGCACTCTGAGGCCTTTTTAATCACTGTCAGGTGCTGTAATTGGCCCGTCCTAGCATCAGCGGCGACCCGTGGCTCCGTCAATAATGACCGGACAGTGGCTGGGGCGGTCAGGGACGCAGCCGCCACCTGGGGTCCCTCCTTCATCTTTTATGCATTTCAATGAGGCCGAGCTCATCCAACATTAATGGCCACATTGGCCCTGAGCGCGGATCACTCTGTCTCAGTCAGCTAGGCTCTGACCCCGGGCTATCAGTGGTCCAGGGGGTACCTCAGGCCCAGCCCCGGCTGCCCTGTGAGGCACACTGAAGCCGGACTTCACCCTGACTTCACCCTGACTTCGCCCTGACTCTGATAACAGCAATATGCCACCTGCTAATGGCACTCTGATGGATTAGAGACACAGCAGTGCTCTCACAGTATCCTGCAACCACTTAAAATCTAAGCTGTTGGCCACATTCACCATGACCTTTCTCATCCAAAGTGTTTCTCCCAGTATGGCATCAAAAAGTCCATTATTTTCTCCTCAGGAAGAGTTCCGCCTCTACCTTTTTGTAAATTTGGAAATGATTGCTAAATTCCACCTAACAGCTGGATGTAGCACTTGCCAGATTATGGCTGTGGGTATGCATAACTCATCGAAAACACAACATGTGCGGATGTCCACTGAAATGCAGCACAAATGAGGTATTTATCATTAGCCCGGTGCAGAACAGAGAATGCCCCGTCGCCAACATCTGGCTGGTCACGTATGTACTAATCCTAAAAACATCATTGTTTGACTCGAATCGTTGCCTCAAACCACAGGCAAGTCAAGCAAAGGTTTAGGGAAGGAAACACAAGATGGTCTTCTTCTCTTTTGAAATGATTTTGAAAAAATTCAATGTAGAAACTATCCATCACTGGCAGTATTTATTGAAGTTCTTTTGTTTTCACTGTTTAATTGAATCAACCAGGAGATGAATACATAACAGTTCTGCTGGACTCGAGGCTTGTTTTTGGTGATGGTTTTAGATTTTTGGTTGACGAAGCTGCTGGGTTATAGGGACTCAATATGTCTTTGATCTGGTCACCAGGGTAAACTCCTGAATGTTTAGCTAATCTAGACATTCTAATTATTATACGTATAGGTATGTGAAAAAGCACTTCAATAAGTATAGTATAGTTCTTTTTTTGTTTGACTGTTGCAAAGTACAACCAAAAGTTATTACCCCCTTCGACCTCTTATGTTCATGTGTTCCTCCTGCTGTCCCACCTTCCTATGGTGAACCAGATTTTAACCCCTCTCTTCAACTTGTGTTCTCTTCCTCTCCCCCTTGCCAACTCCTCTTCCTCCTCTTTTATTATTCTGGGCTGAAGTCTGCAATAAATTAGTACCAGAGACGGCCCAATCAATTCCTGCTCATTTGCAATTCCTCTCTGTTAAACACTTTTCTTTATTACCAAAGTCACAAAGTCATAATTAATGCGGAGGAGATTGAGAGGTCGGGAGGGAGAATGGCGTTTGGCTGTGTGTGTGTGTCTGTGTGTCTGTGTGTGTGTGTGTGTGTGTGTGTGTGTGTGTGTGTGTGTGAGCCCTCTGCTCATCCAGACTGCAGTCATATAGTACACACAACATCACCACTAATCATGTGTTTAATGGGCCGTGCTCGCGTTGTACATCATTCTCTACAGAAAAGGAATAAATGGTCATACAGGCTTTGCAGTCATGTCAAATAAGGCAGTGAATCAGCATGTTGAATAAATTGTTGCGAAGACACAATATATAAAAAAAAAAAAAAAAAAAAAAGAATTAAACACTCAGATTAAGCAATAAGATAAATGTGTCTGAAATACAGTATATTCATTCTATTTTCCAATATTGGTTTATCCCAATACAGCACATCTACGCAAAATTGCATCTAAAATAATGAAATTGATGTTCAAAGCAATGAACTGCAGCAACAAACCTGAATAACTCATTTTGTTTAGCACTATGGTTGCTATATCTGTTGACATAAAGTGCTATGTGAACAGCAGTGCAAGTAACTGAACCAAACAGTTGGTTAATGCATTTATTAGTGAGCCCACAAGCTCATTTACGAACGTAAGAAATGTTGATAATAACATGTAACTATTAGATACTGCTAAACTCAGTTTGCTGTTATCTTCTTCCTTGCTAGTTAACAAGCTACAAACTAGCTAACATTGGCCGCACAACAAGCTGTAAGCACATTGTAAACATTATAAAGTTGATATGGCGAACATGTTGGCAAACAACTGCCCATTTAGCAGACGTGTGTAAATCTGTCTCTTATGTAATGATTTGAAATTTCGATATTCACTCTCTTTTGGTCTCCACCGATCTCAGTTCTTTTCGGTTGATGAGAGCACTGAGACTGAACCAGGGCAGTAATGTTCCAGGCTGTAAAACCAAAACAGTGAACCGAGCTGAGGAGAACGTGCCAAGTCGGTCGATAATTCTCTGTGGGTTCAACTTCCATAGTGAATAAAAAAAAAAAGGAGAATAAACGGGAATAGAGGAGCTTTCCGTTCAACATGGCTGCCAAGAGGTCAGGGTATGCCAACTGTGATTTTGTATTCCATTTTTTTTATCACACAGAAAGCATACCTAAATCGGGTTAACTGGTTTACCAACACCAAATGACCTCCCCTCCGTTTAAAGTGATAGAAATAATGTATAGAAACGGCGACAGAAGGGTTTATGACAGTGGATCCAGCCAGTAGATGTGATGTACACAGCTGTGTGGAAGCCTGTTTTATGAGCGGTCGCATGAGATGGCAGGGCGATTGGGGGGCAGGTGGTGCACCACTGGTAATTACTGGGCACACGCACAGTCAGTGGTCCCCACACACCAATCTGTCTTCTTCTGGCCCCAATAAAAAGCCCTTTAACACCTCATTAGCTTTTAACGTCACTCTGTGGGCGTGGGTATGGTTTGGATATGAGACTATGCAGATATTTGATTGAGGAGCCAAGTGATCCAGGTGTAGATAACTGCGCTGGAGGTCTGTAATGTGTTCATAAGTATGTATTTGCATGTTTATACGGGACATTTTGTGGATGCTTTGCTTTCTTGTCTCCATTTCACCCCAAAGAAGTGTCCATTTGATGGATTGTGCAAATAAAGTATTTGATGACACAGGAGAGACGAGGCCTATTAGAAATTCATAACAAATTATCTTCACAGCTGAAATGATAAGGGCATCAGGGACATAATGGCTGTCCTTTTCCACCAGTTACTGAGATATCGTGTGCTTTATTTTAACATGAATTTACCCTGCTCACTCTCTTTCTCTTCTGGCTTGGAAACAGCGCTTTCTCAAAGATCTGCTAACAATCACATCGTTTTTTTTCGTTTTTTTTCTCCTTTTATGCCGTCAGCTTTCATCTGTTCCCCTCTATCAAGTCACAGTGGCAAGAGTTGCTCGGTAGAAATGAGCTCTCCTATAGTGTATCAATATGAGTTCCCTTTGAAGAAAGACTTGATCCATCAAAACAATTCTTTGACTATTATCTTAGTTCGCAGTTTCTCATAGTTTTTCTCTATTTGACAAGAAAGTTATCACAAATGTCAGTGAGCCTTTCATGATATTCTTCACCCAGAACAACACAATTGTAAGATGTTTTGTAATGACTAATGCTTTGAAAGTCTTAAAAAATATTCTTGCTGAAATGGTCAAAAGCTATCTTGTATTGTGTTTTTTATGTGACAGGCATGCGATGAATTATTCTAATATCTGACTGCACAAGCATATAATTTTGTCAAAGTCACATTAAATGTTTTCAGAGGATCTGGACTGTTCAGTGATGCTCGGCTTCATCAGTGCTGAGGGCTGACATGTGCTGAGTGAAATGTGTTGTAAACACCAGCTGCTGTGGTGGGTTCTGTATGTTTGTTAATGGGGGTGAAAAAGCAGCCATTAAACTGAACAGAAAATTGGCAGGTGAGAGAGCTAAAGCTCAAAGGAAATTCTCGTTTATTGCGACTTGGATCTTATTTTTGCAGTTTGGATATAATTACGTACTTGCTAACTAAATCAATGGCTGAAATCTGTTGGCACTGCAGTGTGTTGTGTCTCTCTTGTGTTACCATGAATACATAAAATACTGTACATACTCAACAAACTTTGATGAACCCTAAAATTATTTCCAGATCCTCAAAAGACCTGCTGACCATGTGGATGAAACAATACTCCATCCAATACACGATGTAGAAAAACAAAGAGTGTAAATTGCAACATCATTTCCTCATCCAAACAAAGATGGCAGCTGTAAATGACATGTCTCCTTGCTCAATTTTGTTTGACGTGAACCACAGTTAAATCACCAGGTACACTTGTATTACTGTCTATTATTATATATATTTATACACATTTTGTTTGTATCAAAAAATACAAGCAGTCAGAGGATCAGACGGGTTTTAAACAAACCAACAGTGTAGTATTAGTAGTCTCATTAAACCACAGCATTTGGATGTTGAACGGAAAGTGAGCAGAACGGAAATACTGGTATGAATGCCCCATCGCTCGGCAACTCAGGCAAACACCGTAGGCCAAAGTTGAGCCGCAGGAAGTTTCTCTTCCATTACGTTTGGTTAACTTGGCGCTTTGATTGTCAGTCGGCTTGTGTTTCTCGCTCCATCTGACTTCTTTTTAAATATCTTGCGCTGTTCCCAAACCTCAGCGGTTAACTCTGTGATCACAATGTCATTATTACTGATAGGAAAGATGGTGAGAGCCTGCA